>JFFI01001175.1:14715-71322 GCA_001563125.1 Colletotrichum salicis | reverse complement strand
GGGGGGGAGAACGGAGGCTTGGGGGAAGAGGGAGTGGAGGGTAACGGAATACGGGTGCGGCTAGGTATTCGCGTCGCTCCGTGCCAACATGGGAATTGTCGCCGTGTCGCCGTCTTCCGCATCGATATTTTGTCTGGGATTGTATCAGTTTGCCTTGACTAAGACGTATAACTACTACCCTAGCGGCGGCTTATCGATATCAGAGTGACAGAGATACCGGAACACAGCGTTCGCCTCGCAGGATTGAGGTTGGGGGAGGTGCAATCTCCAGCTTTATCTGCAGGGACACATTACCATCTCAGGCAATTCTATGCGGGGTTATCAGATACGTATCCCCCATAACACGGGTTCATCCAGGATTTCATAATCCTCGCTCATCCCAATCTCACTTGTCAGCGCTGTCCGAAGGACCACAAGGGTTCACTGTGCTGAGGGGAAAAGAATGGGAACCAGTTGGAGTAGTCCGTGCCTTTGTGGGTAGACGAGTTTGGCGAGGACCACTTGGTGTGTGTGTGTGTGTCGGACACTGAACCGTGATTGTCGGGAGGGAGCCAATGAGCATCAGACGGACTCGTCCAAAGGTCATCTTGTCGCTGCTGGGCCGTGTTTATCAGTACGGTGGCCAATCTCCCTTTGTTCTTGTGTTTCGGTGAGATGCCGACGCACAAGAATGCCTGACTCCTACAATCCCACTCGCCGCAGTCACCAGTCACCAGCGCAGTGAAATGAGAAGTTTCCCTCAGGACCAAGGCACCAAGGCAGAATGGCGCGAGGCTGGGGGCGAATCCTGGGAGTATCCCGTGACACCATGTCGCAGTTAGTCGCAGTAGTTTTTGCCCAGTTCATCTGGGTCAATGTGCCAGTGTGGAAAACAAATAACGAAAATTTGTCTTTATGTCATCTAAAGACGCAACAAGTAGCCAATCACTATTCGTCGCAGTTTCGCAGGTTCGCACGATGGTGCAAGATGCTAAGAAACCAGCCAACGAGCGTGTCTCAAAAGATTCAACCATTATCCACTTTATATGCAGCCGCCAGTCAATGCCCAACCAAGGGATGTGGACACTTTCGTTCTTCCAACGGGGGGAAATGAGGCGACCCCACAGGGCTAAGTCGGTGGGTGGCAAGTTAGCGAAGGAACGGGCATTTCGTCAAAGAGCCTACCGCAAGCGATGTGTCTCCGGTGAGAGGGTGAGAGAATATCACTCGCGATGATTGAGGAGTCGTCGTTGAAAGAAGCTCATCATTCAGGGTCGACGTCGAAGGGGTCGATCATCAAGCGCGCTGATAAGGACTTGTGGTGTTTGAGCCGCAATGTCTGGCTGATAGGATAGGGCAGGTGCTGGGCGTGCGAGCACGGCGCTGGGCGCTCTCTCTCATTGAGTTTTGTAGGGATCCCAAGAAACAGACCCAGGCAAAAGCCGCAAAGCACCATGGGTCATGGAACCCCAAGCAAACGACGGCGGGCGCAAGGGTGAAGAACTATGAGAGACGGGCTCCCATTTGCCAAGGTCTCGTTTTACCTTGAGGAGTGGAGAATGGCACGACGCGCAGGACGCCGAGTCCTGCGGCGTGGAGGCTACCGACGGCTTGATTGGAACGGAACCGTAGAGTGGATATAAGTGGACCCCTCTCAATACCGTACGGCCCCCCCTATGCGGGACCGAAAAAACTCCACTTTGCCGTTCCTCGAATGCCTGCCGCTTGACCCGTTTCTGTGTGTCTTGGCGCGTTATGTACTGGTCCTTTTGCAGCTTTCTGAATCCGCAGCAAGGCTTTTTTCTCTCGCTCGATGATGACGTAGGATACGCGCTGCAGGCGACGAATAATTGTGTGCGGACTCGGGCCGTCGAAGAAAAGATCCATGCATGAGGCGCCTGTGTTGCCTGTGTCAGACGACTTATTCCCGTAAAGAGACTCGACTCATTCTCAAAGGAGCGACATTATTCAGTAGCGAGGAGCCCGCCGGCTGGCTTCGGCTACAGATACTGATTGCGCCGAAGCAGTTGGATGCATTGTCCAATTATCTAATGCCAACCTGGCTGTCGGATTGTGCTCGCCATGATTGATATCAAGGTTTCGCAGAGTTTTCGCCTCTAGCTCCTCAAATCAGGCGATGTATTCGCCATGGCGAGCACTGTGCGAGAGAAACTCTCGGGGTAATTAAAGGATTGAGTTTTTTTTTTCTGTTTATTGCACTCGGCGTCCAATGGTTGTATTCACATCCTTCACCCATCATCCATGTCGCACCAGTGAACCTGTCCCAAGTACGAATTTCTGATTAAATGTCGCGACTGCTTCTTGCTCTTGCTGACAACCTCTTTGGAGGATCTCCTGGCTGGCTATGCACGTGTTAGTCGCAAAGAGGCCTGGGCATGGGGGATCACCTGACCACACCTTGACTCACTCATTTGCATCTTCAACTGTCCAATAGTTCTCTGTTTTTGCATATTTTTTACCACAGGCAAGCCTCGAGTACCAAGTCGGGGGTTAGTTGCGGCCGAAGTGATCTAACTCCAAGTTCTCCATGTAGACAGACATTGTGAAATAATTATGCCTCTGCTCGCTTCACTCATCAGGAACTTTTAGTTCTCATGCTTACCTAAGCGCAGTCAATTGACAACACCGACCCTCTAGAAAGAGTTTGAGATCTACGATTTTCTTTCACGAGTTAGGCCAAAAGAGCACATAAGGCCTGTCAACAATAACCGAGGACTGAATCAGTTCGGAAAGCTCCGAAGAAACATCAAAGAGGGAGAGCGTTTTACGCCTAGGGTGCGGATAGCAGCTGCAGGAACATGCCGAAGGTCGCTATCAGGGTAGAGTATGATCTGCGACTGTGATTTCCTTTCCAAGTCGCCGCAAATGCCAAATACCCTTGCCTGGCTTCGCATCTGTCAGTTGCGGGACCAGTGGAAGTCCACAAGGCTTCTTCCCGAGCCTATCAGTACCTTTTCGAGTTGACAGGAACGGCGCGAACGGGTATGCAAGCAGGGACATTGAGCTGCAACCTTGCCGTAATAGCACAGAGTCAGTCTTATCTACCACAGAGCCTACGTGAGGCTGAGCCTGTTTCTTGGGCAACCTTTCGTTGTGCTTCGGGCTAGATGCCCACATCGTCCTCGGTCCTGCTGCCTGCAGGCTCCCGTGCTTGTACTGAGCAAACAACTGCAACTAAGCTACAACTTGCAGACTCGCACCTACGAGTGCTTCAATGAGTTGCCTCAAGGCTAGGACAACCGAACTAGTCAGAAGTCAGGTTGAGAGTGACTCTTGCTCATTCGTTTGGGCTAGACCTCCATATATCTATCGTAGTCTAGAATTCGACTCCTCCAAGGGATCATATACACGGAATCCAATTGTTGGCTGCACGTATCTGTCATTCTCGAACATTTGATCAACGGCAAGTCGGACGGCATCTTAAATTGATGAAGAAATCAGTTCATGGCGAAGGACTGTTGGCCAGACGCCAAGTGTGAGGGCAGAAAATTGGGTTCAGTCATAACTTGGGACCTCGAGTGATTTGTGGGTGATTGAAAATGACGCACTCTGTGTGTCTTCACATTTCGCGAACATGATTGCAATTGTTCTTTTGTGTCGCAAGAAATGTAGTTGACTTTAAGGTTGGCTGCATTAACAAACTTGCAGCTTACCATACAACTCGGGCAAAAACTAGGCGCAGCTGACCTCAACGTTGAGGCATTTCCGACATTATGCCGCAGTTTGAGGTTCGGGCGAGTTGCTGACAGGGCACACGACCCAATCAAATTCTGATACGTCTGCCGTGTTCCCGGGCGACGTAGCCTTTGTACCTTTTCTCTGTCGCTCGCTTACTTAGGCAGCTGAGGGAAAGAACCAATTGATTGGCTACTTGCACGTGCAGCAAGCACGTCTGGTCAACGCTTGCTGTTTGGGCCTGTCACGGCTCATTGGATGTTGCACATGACCTCATTGCTCAAAACCATGCCACCACGCTCGACCGCTGGGCTTTCGTTTCACTGTAATCTACTCAACCAGTATCATGTCGAAGTCACTACTCCTGCTACAATAATTTGATTCGTGCACATGAACCTCAACGTCGTTGCCCAAGCAGCTTTGATAGTCATCATTGGCTGAAGATCCAGAGAAGAAGAGATTGAAAGACCAGATGGCAGAACCCAGCACCAACCCCGATCTCCCGCCAGACTATACGGCGGATGCTAGTACTGTCTCGGAGAACTTGCCACCCGACACACTCCGCCTTGCTGGCCGGTTCGTCCATTCCGCCAACACCCGGAATGCGGATGCGCCGGGAATCTTTGAGATCAACCACCAGATAGACTTCTTACGAGAAACTGATAGACTTGTGGAGTTCAGTCGCATCGACTACAGCATCAAGAAACGGCTTAATGAGTCGAGTCTTCCGCCGGAGATTGTTACCAACTCACGCCATATCTTCAACTTGGAGCGCCCACCAGCTATTCTGCAGGAAACTTTCCCGTACTACATCAAGCCAACATCTCGTAGCGGCCTCGGCAGCATAGGGCTGAAATTTGTGAAAATCGGCAAGAGCGAATGCAAGGCCTGGCTGGTGGGCCGGCGGAAGGCGAGCGACAGAACCGAGTACTACGAGGCGCGAGAGCTACTGTTTGACGTTCGCCGCAACAACGAAGTTTTCGACTGGCTTGACGGTAATGGATCAAGATTAGCAGTTGAGGAATCCAGAAGCGGCATGTACAGCCTCAACATCCTAGTGTCCCTGGACCGGGCGATGCGAGATGCGCTGGCGGCCGTGTGGTGTGTCCGGCTTTGGTATTTGCGAGCCATACTGTTCCATAAGAAACGTACATGGAAAGACAGTAAGTACCTCTCCCTTCCGGTGATTTAAATGGCGGCATTGCTTACCAGATCCTCAACCAGGGAAATATATCATGCAAACCTGCACATGGGACCTGCCAAAATGAGATTTGGGGCCAAGAGTTGAACTCAGGACGCGACTCTTCAACTTTGTAACCTATTACTTACATAGATCCAAAGCCAAGACCTTGTGATACCCTCTATTTCCCAGGCAGAAGCCCTTCCCACACTGGATGTCGTTGCTACTCCATATTGGATCGGATCCGAAGCTCTTGATAGCGGAGACAGACCCGCTTTTCGAACCGGGGCTGCCGACGCCGATGCCGGGGCTTCCAGGTCCCACGTCACCGGAGTTCTTCCGGCAAAATTTGCATCGGGAAGGCGCTTGGGAAAAGCGCGCCTGCCTTACCTTACCTTGTGGTCTGACATCATCGGCGCCATTCTAGAAACTGCATTCAACCACATTCACGCAAATTAACATTCGCAAATACCTACCACCACCAATCATCTTTACGATTGCAAGCATCAAACCTGCAGAAACATCCGCATCCACATCAATCGCCTGACTCATCATCTACTCACCGAACCCACTCTGCACGATCACTGATCAGCGCTGTCAAATTCCCCCCACCTATCGTCGAGGCTCCTCTCAACACCACCCACCTCATCTCATTGCTCTCCACGGTAGACTCCAGCACCCAGCGACGAACATGGACGGACCGTACGCCCGAGAGTTGGCAACTGCCATCGCAGCCATCCAGCACGGCGCCAAACTCAGCCGGCGCGTCCTCGTCAAAGATGACAAGGGCGTCGTCACAAAAGAGGACCTCAGCCCGGTCACCGTCGCCGACTTCGCCATCCAGGCCTTACTGACGAGCACACTGCACGCCGCCTTCCCCGACGACAAGTTCGTGGGCGAGGAGTCTGCCGCCGACCTCCGCAAAAACCCCAAACTACTCGAGTCTGTATGGGCGCTGCTGCAGCAGGTCGAGAACGACAAGACTGCCGACTCATTATGCAAGCTGCCGACGTCACCAGAGGACATGTGCGACATGATTGACTGGTGCGGCCTTAGTGATCCTTCACCGACTGGTCGCTTCTGGGTGTTTGATCCTATTGATGGAACGAAGACATTTGTGCGGGGCGAGCTCTATGCCATCAATGTCTGCCTAATGGAGGAAGGGAAGCAGAGCGTCGGCATCGTCGGTCTACCGCTACTCTCGGCCGACGCGAAAGCGCCCATCAACAACGACTCCATCGACCCCACCGGTACCGGAAGCATCATGTTCGCAGTCAGAGGGCACGGAACTTTCGTCCGGCCGCTTCCAGGCCCGATCGATCTCGAGCCCACAAAGATCCCCCGCCACGCCGATGTGGACACGCAATCCCTAGTGTCAGTGACATGCATCGAGGGCTCCGAGTCTGGGGCTCCGGGTATCCACCAAAAAGTTGCCGGACGTCTCGGCGTAGCGTACCCGGGCAATGACTTGCTCGGCTGGGTGCTGCGGTGGACAACCTTGGGTCTGGGCCAGGCGAATTGCACGTTCTGGGTCTACAGGCGGCGCGATCGGCTCGCAAAGATCTGGGACCACGCGGGCGCCATGCTGCTTTTTGAGGAGGTTGGCGGGAAAGTCACAGACGTTGACGGCAACCCGGTAAATCTCGTAGCGGGACGGAAAATGAAGGCAAACTACGGTTTCATCGCGGCACCGCCGTCAGTCCACGCAAAGGTCCTGGAGGCCGTGAGGGAAACGCTGAAGGAGGAAGGTCTGCATGAGCTCTTGGGTTAGAACTTAGGGCGAAGGTCGCCCGTCGGCGTTTTCGGAAATTTAGAGACAACTGATACCTGCATTCTCAACGCCCGCTTGGTTTCTAATCTTGCTACGCCCAATAATATCGGGGAGACGAAATATGTCTCTGTAGGTGAAAACAAATTCCTAAGCTGTGCCGTTTCCACCTACCTCACCACGCCTTACGCGGAGGCAAGAGTCATGCAACTTCAAGTGGTTTAAGGTTTCCACCTAATGTATCAAGCTTCACATAGTCACGACTCGGCAACTATTCAGCTTAATCGACTATCTCATCGAGTACGGAGTACTCCGTGCTTTCCATCTCACCAGGCCAGATTTGGCAAGAAGCTCTTGGTGTTATATTAAACCTATAAAGCAGACCATAACTCCAAAGAACGCACCTTCTGTCTCCTTCAGAGTCACCAAACTTGCTACTCACACTCTTTTGACCATTCGGTTCTTCCACTCTTTCAATAATATTCATTCATCATCTCATTCACCATGCGTGTCCTCGCTGCTCTTCCTCTTCTGGCCATGGCTGCCTGTCAAGGAGGCTTCGCGCAGAGTGAAGGAGTCGACAAGGCACTGGTAGGTATTGGGTTATGACTAGCATTCGATCCTATCTTCCTCTAGGATTTCCTCCGCAGCCTCTGCCTTCTTATGGTTCTGCGGGCGGATTAGCAACAGTCCGCTTTGACCCACTCCGTAGCCGGTACTCCGCCGGTACTTTAGCCGGTACTCCCCCGGCACTATGCCGGTGCTCCCCCGGTGCCCCTCCGGCGCACCTGACACTGCCCTTCAAGTCGCTGCTGGCGACTTCTCCAAGACATGCTCCGGCACGTCCTACTTCTCCACCACCGTCAGCTCAAACTGCCAGGACAACTACCAGGAAGACTCTTACTCGACCGACTTGGATATGACCAAGTGCCTAGCCAATGTCGGAGGCAAAATTGTCGTAAGTTATCCCGAAAACCTCAAGCTCTTTCGAGTCGCTGCACCGTTGAATTCAAACTGACGTGGTTTCTCGCAGTGCCGTCCTTCCAGGTAAGGCACAAGTCGTGAAGTGAATCGAATAACTGTAGGTACTGACATATTGCGAAAGCCCTTCGTTCAAGTTCTGCGACTGCGGTCTTGCAGGCGACAAGAAGGTCCTGAACTGCCGCTGCACTGACGCCACTGGCACGAAGAGGTCCTCCTCCCTGAACCTTGGTAAGATGATCATAGGTTGTTTATCCATGTCCATAACAAGCACTGACTTATAATGCTAGACACGTGCTTGAGCAACATTAATGGAGACCTCAAGTGCTAAGGGCTCTCACATTTGAAGGGCTTAGTTCAGAGCTGGGATTATTAAACTAAAGCATAGCGAGCGCATCTTATAGTTGCTATTCAATAGAATCTTCCGTGCTTTTTGATTTCACTTACGGATGGACTCAGTGTGAAAGAGGGTGAAAGGAATCTCGGGGAACAAAGTCAAGGAATCTATTTGTATCATTGGTGCTCAGAATAATAGAGAGCATGGCTCCATGCTCACAATCTCAAAGCTCGAAGCGCCAAGGCATACTACCGGCGCTTCACAAACTGCTTTCTTGGCAACGACTCGCGTTATCAGATTGCATCTCACCTATTTCAACAAAACTAATCTCTGACAAGTCACCTGGCCACGCGCCCACGGCATCGGCAGACCGACTGCCCGCAATTCGAGTCAGTAGCCTGACTCGCAGTACGAAATACGGTGATTTAGGGCATCACCCAAGCCTAATCTTATTTCTCAGCGATGACACCGGGGCCGCCGGTGCCGTAGTCTGGAACAATCAATCAATTATCCTTTCTAACAGTGCTCCCTATCGCCCACCTTATAATTATCTCCTCAAGACCCCGCATGGCCCATGGTCTCATTTGTTGGTGCATAAGTTCCACGCTAGACACCAGCGTGGGCTGAAAGATGGCATGGACGAAAGCCTGCAGCTTAGCTTCACGACATACGTACTCAAAATATCATTCTCAGCCTGCTTCATACCACCCAGGGAGATATGGCTGCTGCAGCTCAGCGGCACAGGGTGTGTAGCGAGCATGGGAGGCTTCGAGCGGCAAGAGAGCATCCTTGTTCAAGTAAAGTGGTGCCGGCTACTGTCGGCATAACTGATATATCACACCGAGGTGGACCTGATGCATCTCGAAATGCAGCAGCAGTAGGTATAATTGGTGGGAACAAGTATGTCTGGTTGCCTGGTGATGGCTCGCTCTTGTTTTCAGCCAACAGGGCATTTGGTGAACAGCTTATTTGTCTGTCGGGGATGACCTATGCGCGTCCTGCATGTCGCCATTACATCCACCCAACGGCTGCATGGCGGGTCCAGTCCGTACATCATGAGGGTAACATGTCCAATTTTACGTTATGGACAACGTTCAACTGCAAGTCATCTGCGCCCCGCATAGGGAACGTTGATCTAGAGGAAGTAGAGGTGCCGGTTGGGCTGCCGAGCGACACAGGTGTGTCTGTCCTAGACTTTGGTTAACATGTGGCTCGACTATCATTCTTTCGAGAATTGAGAAGCTTGAAGTGTGAGCTTTTACGAGGGTTTATCACGGAAAATGAAAGTTGCTTCGGCCGTTGTGGCAGGTCAGGCTGCAGGGATGGTGACAGGGTATCGAAAACTTTTCTGACATCTGTGTCGTGCCAGTGGCCCAGCAGCGGTGCCGAATGTTGCAAGATTAAAGAGGATTTCCGCACCCCATTCACAGTCGGCTCAAATTTTATCGCGAAGCAAAGCCTACGACTCAAGAGCAGAGAGCTCTCGTCGGCATGAACCATGGGCATTCACAATCATGACGCCAAAGGGAAGACTCGACCGCTTGCAACTGTTGCCGGTCAGGATGTAGGCTCCCATCTTTCCTGCCCGCAAGCAGATAACGTGGAATCGGTCATTTCTGAAGCTGATCCGCTTGTCTCTATATACGCCATTTCGACTAGGTGGAGACCGTCAACCCGGACCTCTCGAAAAGAATCGGATATCGAATTTAATCATCTCCAACCAGACGGACTCAAACATGATAAGGGAGCGACTCATCAACAATCAACCTCGAGTCGGGTGGGCGCTTTTGAAAAGTCCACCCCCTTCTTGGCCCTAATTCCCACGACATCTATGAGCGTCTTCTTGCTCGTCAGTAATGTTAAGCGATGGGAGCTTTCCGACGAGCTTCGCGGGACGATTGAGAGGAACAGAGCAATCACTCAGGTGGCGGTGCAGGTAATCTCCAGCATCCTAGCACTGTTGCACCTGTTCGTTATCGGCAAGCTCCTGCAATGGACGCTGAAATGACACAGGCTCTAGTCAGAGTTGTTCACAGCTAAACTAGGCTTTATTTGTTAAATTGCAAAGCTGAGGAAGAAAGACTAGGCTTCATCAACAAGTACAGCATGTGTCCTTCATCTTATAGACGATGGACAGATATTCTAGAATATTCCGTTGAACAGGAGCTGGGGCACTGCGAGTGGCACAGAGCCTACCTACTCGAATGATGTAGAAGCTTCCACAAACCAGGGGCATAGCCTTGGTGTGAGGCATAGCCCGTGACATGAGATTGTATCTCACAACGAAGCCAGTGTCTCTCGAGGCTTTGCAGTTTTGGACGAGCATGTTAGCTCAGCAGTGGCGCCCAAAGCTTCGATGGAGGTTCCTTGTGCCTTTGTCCGTTTTTATTCTCGTCTGCCTTGGACCTGCCGCGCTCTGGGTGGGTGCCTTGACACCCGTGACAGCTGAGGGTTTTCGGGAGGCAAGTCTGTATTTGCCATCATACGACAATACCAAGATTCTGTTAACCAACTGGTCGCAAAGATTGGATCTGCAGTCGACGCGAACACCACGAGGCTTTTTCACCTACAATGTCGGAGAGCTTAACACGGGGAAAATCATCGAAACTGCTGCCTCTGCCACGACGGTTGATGGGAGTGCGAGACGGCACGCCAAGATGGACAACACTGGCTACTTTTACAATGGCCGTTCGTACAGCGTTGGCGTTTCGATAGGACTTGTTGATGACGATATCGTCCACAACCAATACGTTACCAACTACACATTCCAGGAAGAGGGATACAATGCTATTGCCTCCTGTATTCAACACTCGACGACTGACTACCATTTGGAATGCCACACTGGCTCAACGTTCCCCTACTGCTCCGCTCTCGGGCGCCTACCCAACAGTCTTGCAGAGGAGTTTGCCGACTACCCGTCGTGGGGTCCTAGCAATATCGTGGCTGTTGCAGTGACCTCGGATCCCATGAGACCAGGAAGAATGCTGGGTGTTGCAGCGGGAAAGAATTATCAACTGCTGAACACAATGCAATGCGAATGGCAGTCTATACCCACCTTCTTCAATATTACGGTCGACCCAATCGGCAAAACCATAGACGTTACACCTTTGAAAGCCACAGGCATCTTGGACATAGAGCCCAAAGACAACCTGACCTTTCTAGCCAATTGGCAGTACACGCTGATTGCCTCCGACCAAACGAACTTGTACAGCTCTCTGATTGGCAATGCTATGTACACCAACATCGAGAACTACAAGATTTCACAGGAGGCTGCTGGCCACCAGGTGGGGAGCGAATCAGATGTGGCGCTGCGGGCATTGGAGGAATCCTTCGATGCTTCGATGGATGACATACTCTCCGGTTACGCTGCGGCACAGCTAATGGTCGGGAATGTGACACCGGAGACAACAGTTTGGGTTATCAGACAAGTTCTGCGCCTTGGGTAAGAAGCATGGATCCTAACTGTTCTGGTCTTGAATCTCGTCTTGATCTTCGCAGTAACGGCGGAGGCGGTTCGAACGAAATGCTGGAAAGATTTGGATGAATTCGACTTCACGGACCTAAGAGACATGGTTGTTGGAACTGCACAAGGGGACGCCAAAGACGTTGCCGAGACCATCCTTTCGACTAACAACTATGGGAACTTGCGGGTCTCAAGAAGAGGTCCCATGTTGGATATACACTACCCCGGAAAGGTCGGCAAGAAAAACGACCCATATTGATAGAAAGACCTCATCCAGAATTGCTTCCAACGCGGCAATCACTGTTGGCAAGCGTGCAGCTTTAAAGAGTTCCCATAGGATCAACTTTGCCGTAATTGAGCATACTTGCTTCCCGCTTATTGTTTGCAGCATTGAAGTGGTCACTTGGTTGAATTCTTATCTCCAGCGCGTAAGGAGATTTCTAGCTTCCCTAATCGTCCATGTAATAATTCCGGACGATTTATTATGAAACATTTCTGATGAGTCTTCACCAATCGGGGCGATCCGGGCAAAGCGTGATGATAAGACCACAGCAGTACGAAGTATGAAGACGGCGACGATGACGAAACCGGCAATAACGATATCAATGACAGTCACGGGAAAAGTTGTCATAGGGATAACAATAAAGGAAATTGACTTTTCATGTTACTTATAGGAAGTGGTCCACCAGATCAACCGAACTTGGTTCAAAATCTACAGATGTCTGCCTCGAAGTCTACCTGATTGTTTTGAATCGATCGGGTCTGTCAAAATGATTCACCAGAGGTGAGGGGGGTGAGAATCAGGCTGCGGCAGGTGGCACGCGTGGGACTAACCGCATTGGCGACGGAAAACCACCTCAATTGCGGCGGATTCCTGCATGTTGGAACACAAGATCTCTAATTACAAATCCTGTTTGGCCAATGAAGAGCGTAAAGCTGAACAGCAGGGCCTTATCGCATCATTCACCCATTTCAGCTGTCTCTGAAGGATCGTGTGGATGCAGGCTCTGCAGCCTGCTCACGCTACAAGATTCGCAGTCAAATAAATATTGTTAACAATCCCGAAGATTCTTTGACTAATGTTCTCATTCTCTTAACCTTTGGTGCACTCACGCATCAGCATTGGGCGCGATGTCTGTTTATCTGCCTCTCCCCACGTCTGTGGACGAACCTGTCGCCGAATCCCGAGATTCTGCTTCGATCAATTCTAAATCTCAGCTACTGAGCCACAAGGAACTCATATATACATGCTCGCCATTGCAGCAATACGAGCTTCAACGTCTACCTGGAATTAGAAACGGTGCGCATGCTATAAGCAGGAAGCCATTGCCAACCTCTTCAACGCCACAGAGGTATTCAGCGACGCTTAACCAAGCAAGCCCGAGTCACGCCGCCTCAGAACCGGGTGAGAACAATCAAACCACCCGAAACGAGTCAACAAGCATATCGCACGACGAAATTGGGAGACGCCGCAGGGATATTGAAAGCTACCCAGGTCATCAGACGGACTCCGAATCGTTCCTACAGGCGGCACAACAGGACGGAAATTTGTCCGAGCATGATATCAATCCTTCCTCTACCACACAAAGCAACGCAGATGTACCCCCTGACGCTCGAAAACCAAGGCCCGGATCCTCTTTCATACATCGTCTCTGGCTGTGGGAAATCGCTGCCTCTGCACTCAGTCTTGCCTGCATGGCATCCATCATTGGCGTCCTATCTTACGAACAGGGGCGGAGACTTGACCGATGGGGGCTAGGAAAAGGGTCTCTCACTCCCACTGTCGTCGTATCATTTCTAGGGACTCTCGCAAAGTCCGCCTGTCTTCTGGTCCTCACCGAGGTTATATCACAACTGAAATGGCTTCACTTCCAAAACACGCCGCAGAAACTGAGCGACCTACAACTATTCGACAACGCCTCTCGTGGTCCTTGGGGAGCATTCCAATTGGCATCGATTAGAAACCGGAAGACTATACTTGCTTCGTTTGCGTCCATCTTGGTGGTTTTATCCTTGCTGGTTGACCCATTTATCCAGTCAGTCTTTTCGCAACCGGTCATTCTGACACCAGTAAAGGGCATTAGCCCCGGTATTTTGGCCGAGGAGGGGTTTGCCTGTCCAAGCATGCGCCATGGGCGGGCGGGCTCTACCCTGTTGCTCCTTGACCCTTGAATGGTTTCGAGTAACGACAGCAAGTGTCGTGAAGAGAACAAACAACCCATTCAGAACGAGCGTGGCAATCGAGATCTTACTTAGATAGTGACCCTGAGAATAGACAATGTCCCCATGCGACAATTGTAAAGTTGTGTCCAAGTTGCCCTCGCTCTTAAGTAAAGCCAAAGTTCCTTGGGTGGTGAAAGATGCAGCACCAATCGACATGAGACCAAAGCCCATGCAAAGTCCGGCAAAGGCCATGGTCCACATGAATACGGTGCGTCTCGAGCCCGCAGGATAGAAGAATAGGGGGCAGATGGCGAATCCGCCTGCAGCCAGCAACAGGAAGAACGCTGTCCACATCAGGCGATAAGTGAGAACATTCTCTTTTATATCTCGTGCAGCAAGGAGAAGCTCTTGAAGGATAATAGAATCCAGGGTGGTATCATCTTCCAAGTCCAGTTCGTCACAGAAATGTTTCAAGACTTTTGCCCCGTACGTGGAACTGTCGGCGCTGTCGCTGTCATTGGCGGGGAAAAGGTAGACCCCTTTGCAGCTGCTGATTGCTCCAGAGTCAGAATCTGTCTGGCCCGGGGCAGAATCGTATACACATATACCTAATGAAGGTTATTAAACATATTAGTTCCTCGGAACTAGCTAGGTTCCTATAAAAGACTCACCGGAATACCCTAAGAGACATTGATTTGTGAGGCTGGACCCTCTTTACTTAGACCAACAATGTAGGAATTCTTCAAGAAGCCCGTGGAGGTGGAAGAACCCTATAGTAATAGTCCTATTGCCGAGTTAGCAGGGCTGACAGAGAGAGACAGAGTACGTCGGTGAACATAACTCCGTGACATCCGTACTATGAGCAATGCGTGCGCAGGCCCACAAGATGTAGGTTACACTTGGACAATGTCCGCAACAACAACGGAGAGCCTGGTCAACAGACGGATTTGGCGTCTCATACACCATCTCCAGAATCTCAGATTGGTGGTCAAACACCAAATTTTCCTGGTCAACAGGCCCAGGTTCAGATCCATGGTCACGGGGTTCAGTCGGGGACCTGCATAGACACTTTGCGTAAGAACCTTGACGTTCCACTAGTATGGGTTCTTTGACTGACTGTGGCATCTGGGATATAGCAAGTTTTGACAAGTACGCCAACCCCGTCGAGTATGGCTCTACCGTCTCGGCCCGCATCTCCGGCGCGGACCGCGGCCTGACGACCTCTGACTGGCGCAGCGCCAACGGTTACGGCAGCGCCTCTCTGTGCAGAGTCACGGTTAACCGCGTGTGCGGCGACTGCAAGGCCTGGAAGACGACTACGGATAAGTGCGGATACTACAGCTTGACCACCTTTAACTGCGTCAACGCATCAGCGACGGAAGCTCTTATTTGGGTCAATGGCGTTCTTGATGTGTAGTATTAGCATTGTATTATCAAGCGGTTGTCATTGATCAATCCCGTCTGATCCAAAGTGCTGAGATGGGTGAACAACGCTTGTGAAGCACATGATGCATTACCTACTTACCTTGCATGATACTGATATCTGAGTGTCGGAACTAGATCCTTCCTAACTAGGATTTTGAAGAGTGTTCTTTAGATTTGCGATTGTGAGCTAATAGAATGCCAGAGAAGTCATTCTCTATGGGACGTTTCATCTCGCTTCTTATTGGTAGATTGATCTTCCACCGAGAACGGTGGAGGAATCGGCAGAGGGTAAGATTGTGAAGATCGGGTTGTCATTGGTAGCAGTCTATGCCTTGGCGCTGACATCTTTCGGTGCTACCATTGACGTCGCAATCTACCTGTCCGCTGAGTGAGTGGACATGCAGTATGGGATTCGGTTGACCGTCTCGAACGGATGGAACATTAAGGTATGCGCAGGGATGAATGCTGATAGGGCCGCTCGTTTGGCAACAGTACGAATGCCACAGATCAGGACTAGTGCTCCCGCAAGTTGCTCGGGTAGTTTACTGCGTTCTGAACACGATCTCTGGACATAAATGCATGCGTTAAGAAGGGCTCACCCTCCATTGATATTTTCAATGTGTAATAATTTGGTACAATATTTTTGCCAAGTTATTCACCTTACCTATCGACATAATATCCCAATGGTGCCGTCTCTTATCGATTCATACGGCTACAAGTTCCGCCAGACGGAGCTTCACATGTCAGCCGAGCAACTTGACCCGCTGAAGCACAAGTTCGATGAAGTGGGGTCAGATGTTCTCACAGCTCTGGATGGCATGTTCCCTCCCCCGCCACCTCGGGCTGGGTGGTACGCCAAGGGGAAGCAGGAAGATCCCCAGCCTGACCGCGATACTTCCGCCCTTCTTCGTGACCACCACGAGAAGGATGCGAGGCTGCTGAAGCTTTGGCAGGAAGTCAACGCCGCGCCTGAGTGGGTTGACTGGGACCAGATCAAGCGGGGGTAGGACGTCTTCTACCGCTATGCGCCCGCTGCAGTTACTGGATTTGCGTTTCAAGGATTGCTCGCTACGACTGTAAGTGTGCCTTGAGAAAACGAAGACTTGGAAGCCAGAGATTCACAACAAAGATACTGATGGACTTTACAGGGAGCCTCCTATCGACCGGCGGAGACCTTGGTTCGCACTGGTGGCCATTCCGCCAAAGTTGCCAAGAACAGACTTTTTGAGACATTCCAACTCCTTCTTCAGGTCACAAAACCCCTCGAAGATATCAAGCCCGGAGGTGAAGGCTTCACATCAGCCGTTCGCGTCAGGTTACTTCACGCCGCTGTACGAAGCCGAATTCTTAAGCTCAATGCGCAGCGTCCCGGATACTTTGACGTCGACAAATACGGCGTCCCTATCAATGAGCTCGACTCGATGCAATCCGTGTGCGCGTTTTCCACCAACCTAGTCTGGCTGGCTTTGCCGCGCCAGGGTATCTATGTCCGTCATCAAGAAGCTTTGGATTACCTCGCTCTATGGCGATGGGTCGGGTACATCCTAGGAACTCCCCACTGGATCTTGGCAACACCCGAGCGTGCACTAGCATCCATGGAGTCACTTCTGAAAGCCTGCCTTGCACCAAGCAAGAACTCTCGAGCTTTGGCCAACTTGGTCATTGCTTTGGACGGCGTTGCTCCTATTCATGAGCCAAAAGAGTTTTTCAAGGCTGGAACGCGCTTCATCAACGGTGATAAGATGTGTGATGACGTTGGGCTTGGAAAACCCGGTCTGTACTGGGATGCCGTTATCAGAGGTATCATCTGGACTCTGATAGTGATCACTTATATGTCGCGCTCTATCCCTGCTTGGGATAGATGGCAAATCAGGGTCAGTCCGCTATCATATAGGCTCAATGGAGTCTTGGTTATTTCCATATACTAACGGAAAATCTTCAGACATTCAGAGCTCTGTTCTGGGACTACATCGCAGAGAACAAGGATAACCTAAAGGGAGGGTACAAACATGAGTTTAAATACGTGCCGCACCATGATGCGAAGACTGGCGCCGAGACTGCAGGTGGGCCACGGCCAACGAACGGTATTGGTCATTTGGAAATCTTTGGCCTTGTTGGGTTTTCCGTTGTCGTGTTGCTTGCGACCGGGCTCTTGACCATGGTAGCTAAGTTGGGATTCTTGTACGCGGCCAGCAATCCTCTTCAGGCGATCGTTGCAGAGAGTCCTCTTAAGCCTTGATAAGATAGTTTTAGAGTCGGTACATGTGTTCATCCAACGGGAAATTTGACTTCTGAAATGATCATGCAACAATGTGGTATTGTTCATTTAGAAATATACAGTTCCTGGTCCCAGCCCACCCTCTACTTCCGCTTTCCCACTGCCCCTCACTCCCACTCCCGTATTAGGCGGCTGTTCTGTGAGACATAGCGGGATGGTAGTTACTCCTGACAGGTGCTTCATATGTTTCATTTCTTAGGGCTTACCCGCTTCTCAGTTGCCTAAAGGTACCGTGAATTTCAGGTGCTTGGGGGAGCCACCGCCATCATGCATGCAATCACCTATCTCATGAGACGCCTAGCCTTGATTATTTAAACATTCCATACACGAACCAACTGTGATCTGCTTCAAAACACCCTCGTTGACCTCTCAAATCTCCACTGGACGCATATCATGCGTTGGATTCCTCTTGCCTGGGCTAGAGCTGTAGGCTCGAACATCGGAATGGAATGGCCAAAGCTAGCTAGAATCGGCCGCCCACCCCCACGTGGCGTTGGGGGACTGTACTCTAGCCTGCCCCAAACTCCTTGGGACTGAGATAGAGTGCTGCTTAGTCTGACATGGAGGGTAGCTTAATCCTTGCTTGTTGCGGCTGGAGGATATAGAATGAGAATGGTTAGCATGTGCATTTCACGCAGCCTGCTCGAGCCCTCCTCTTCACTTTGACAAAACATCAAGTGTGGTTCAAGACAGCCTGGTGCTGGTAAAATACGGGACACCCTTAGAGATACTGAAGAATGATGAATAATCGCTCGGCCTTTCCCATAGCTGGCTGATACGATGTAAGTTCGCTCTTTCGCGTACTTCACTTTTTCAGCGACGTCCACGGTTGTGACTTACCGAGACGGATACTAAGCCATCATGGGGGCTTCCATCTCGACTACGCGATGCAAGAACCACTACAACACGATTGTGAATTGCAACACAACCAATAACCCTTCTGGAGGGCTCCAGACTATCGGCGGCTTCGAACGCGGGCAGGTCCCCCCCGAGCCGGACATGGCGGGCGTCGGGGTGCGTACTACTACTACTACCGCATACTCTGCCACCATGGGACCGCAGTGGTAACTGATCCTTACTTTAGATCGTTTCTGTCTTTCTTGCAGTCACATCGTTTGCCCTTCTTATAAGCATACTTGATGTAATCTGGACGAGAGTAAAACGTCATCGGAGAGGAAAACGTACTCGGATGGAAAATGACTCGTAAGAGTACCTCTGTTTATCACAAAAAGTGCATAGAACATCGGGACTGCTAAAATTGATGGTGAGGTAGCGATGAGCAGAAGTCTAGTCCCGAACGGCCGCGCTCGCCAAAGTGCAGTCTCTCGGATTGTTTCCAAGCCTTAGTCGTTTCTTGCAGCGACCAACAAGTCTTTACAGGCGGAGCCTACCTTATCACCCTTAACTTTTGGAAGGCTGTTTCATTACGGCCTATCACTACAACATTGTCGCCAATTTGGTTCTTCTTACCTGCGCAACTCATCTAATGTCAGTCATTATTTCCAAAAACTATTGGAAAAGGCCCTTGCTGGCGGCGCTGCGGGTTTTCTTCATCACTGCCGTATTCATCATGACCGGGCTCCTCCTGTCGAACCAGAACTTCAGCAAAGACATTCCAATCCCAACGAACGTGCCTCCAAGCAACGAAATGAACACTCTGCTCTTTCTACAGTCGACGTGCTTTCAGAAAGGGAACGACGTGGACCAGCTCAAGTTTACCCTGATCGACTCAGTAAGGAATGGTACAGCCGCGACGAGGACGTTCCTATATAGTACGCCCGGAAATTACACACAAGGCTGGAATCTCTATCTCGTGATTCTTGCGTGGTATGCAATCCCCATACTAGCAGAGCTGGGCCGATGCTGCTACCGACGTAAGGTCAGGAACCGCGGGGACGGACAGACGAACGGTATAGTAAGACTCTTGTACGGAGCATACCTCGTCGGTGGCATTGGAATCTGCGGGACCGCATTGGTGATCTTGGGTAATTACAAGATTAAATTAAGGCAGTGGGTAAAGGACTCACGATGGCTTGAACGCGACGAAGGTGGACAGAGTGGGGAAGACGACGCCACGTCTTTCGGTCAACTCGTGACTATCATCTTGACCGGGCTGACGTCGTTCACATTCCTCTCAATGCTTAGCGGTAAGTCGGGTGGCTTCCTCTCTAATGCCTTTCTGAAAACGAAACCTTCACGAGAAATGTGTGCTAGACGTCGAAAGCCTGAGAATGGTTATCTACAGGTCGGCCAGCAGCGTACCTAAGCACAGTAACCAGCGTGCATGGAGTTAATTGGGATTACAACGGTTTCTCTCACTGCAACAAGTCTCGGTGCAGGTCTTTTCTCATTCCGAAAAAGGAACGCCTAGACAGCAAAAAATTCGGATAGTGAGCTTCTGGGTGTCTGGGATTCCCTTTATGTATCAAACATGACGGGTGACTTAGGCTTGTGCGATGGACATCTCGACTCGTACTTTGCCATTGGATAATTAATATGTGTTTCGAGATGTATCATGCGAATGGGTTGGGAAAAGTTGTCTTCTCAGAACCTCGCTCCTTTTCCCTGAGTGCCCGGTCTGTTCATCTTCTCTCTTCCGTAGTTGCAGCCTATTGCAGGATATCATATTCGTTCTAGCGGTACTTCAAATCATCCCTCTGACTCGGTCTCGCACCTGAGTGCGCTGCGTCCAATTCAGGCGTATTCGATGCCGCAGCATCAAGTTCGTAAGTCGGTTGCGTCGCGGAATCCATTTCTGCCCGTGGTTCCGGAACTGCGAGCTCGTTCACCCCGCCACCATTTCCTCCGTAACCCTGTCCATCCTTTCGTTCGTATGCCCACACCGAAGAGCCCGCTTCTGTTGCGGTTGCTCCGGCTTTTGCACCGGCCGAGCTTCTCTTCTTCCTCCACCAGAAGAAAAAGATTCCTGCAATGATCAGGACTCCGCCAGCAACGCCTCCGACCGCAGCACCAGCTATCGCCCCGGTGGACATTGAGGATGAATCGCTCAATCCCGACGGTATGGTGGTGGCCGTGATCGCGGCCGTGACGGAAGCTCCGGTAGTGGTGGTTGCGGCCGTGGAAGCCGCAGTCGCAGTCGCTGATGTTGTGGCAACTGTCGAGGTAGTCGATATCGTAGAGCAGGATGAGGTGCTCACTGTCTCGGCCCAGAAGATATTTGAACCAAGCGCTGTTGCCGTCGTGGGAGTACACAGCAGGGCGATTCCATTCGAGTCATCTCGGTACGTGCCATTTTGCCCGGATTGGCAGCACCATCCACCATTGTCGAGCTTTCCTCCGACTCCCCAGAGGATCCAATCTGAATTAGGACACTATGATTCTCAGGATCAGCGTTGCTCCGATGCTCAAGGAGCTGGACTGCAGTTTCCCTCACCTTAGGGTATTTCAACGACAAATCCCGGCAGTCAGAAGGATCTATTGACTCGGGATCAGCGTCATGTCGATTGCGATGTCGAGACAGCATTTACCAACCTTCACAACAGTAATTGCCGACGTAGTCACCATCTCCAGTGCATTTGAAGCCTGAGGGGCAGCATCTCGGCTGCGCTCCTGTGCCGCACTCGACAGGTGCGCTAGGCGGACACGATCTATCGTTTCGGAGCGCCCATCCTCCTTCATACGCGCATTCTTGCGCGAAAGACGTATGGACAGCGATAGATGCCGCGGTCACGAGAGTTCGGAGGCTGTATCGCCATCTAGTCGCGTTGAAATCCATGGTTTCAAGGCGCAATGACAGGACAAGTTTCCTAGGGACAACGGTTGTCGCGGGGAGAAGGTCGTAAAGATGCCAGGGTTCCCTGAAAGGAACCAAGATCATTAAACGTTGGCGGAAAAACAGTTCGGCAGGAAGAAAGGACGGGGTCCGGAACGCCGCGGAAAGAAGGGACTTTCGTCGAAGGATTCAGCTTATGGGGACCTGAAGGGTCAGCCCTGCGGGTGGCTGCATAATTATCATCCTCCATACGAGCGAAGCTGGTGCGACGGGCCGCTGGTTCGTTAGTTTAGCGGGTTAGATTCTGGCATATGGCACCATTGGGTGCAAAGTCATTTCTTCTTATGCGCTGCCAAGCGTTGGCAAATGAGACCTTACTGCCTGTTTTGCCCAGTCCTCCCGGCATAAACCATTCCGAATAAGGGAAGTGATCACCGAATTAACCATTCAACTCTTCAAAACACAGCAAACACAGCCGTCAGATTTTAGGAGGGTGGAAACGGCCGCTAAGCTTGGTTACTTGGATTTTGTGGGCATCTAGGCAGGTTGGCAGGTCGCTGTTGAGGGTTGGCTCCGAGTTGACCGCTTACTTTTCGGTTGGGAGAGACGATGATTCACTATGGCACCATAGACTCATCTGGCACGTCTGGTATGAACAACGGAAGCGTCTCGCGATACTTGCAGCCGGCAAATAGTTTGCTGTGGTAGCTGTGCAGTTTGCGTTCCCAAAGTAGCCTGCATGTCTACTAACTTTTCGATTTCATATTCACGTTTCCGTGCCTCTGAGGTTTACATGTTACTCCACCTACCTACTCCGTACTACAGGTGGTCTGGGGGAGACCCACTGGACGGAAAGCCAACCAGATACCTTAACCTTGTTTTGATGGCTGGTTCAACCTCTCGTTTGCCAAAATAGCACCGTTTCGATCTGACGTCAGCACCCAGTACTCCCGAGAGCCTAAGCAAAAGGTACTTATTCGGTATTTGGGCCCTATGCACATTCCCTCAGTACATAAGGCATGTAGAGTAATTGACGGAGAAGGGAGACGACTTCATCCGTCTTGTCCAAGTCTCCCCCAAAACTTTCTAGAGTGAGAAAGGGCCAATCGCCCGCTAGAGGCTGAACAACATACTCTTCTGGAGGATACATCTTGGTAACAAAATCGTCGAAGTCACAACTGCCTCGACGCAATTACCCAAAATGTGCTTCCATGAGGGGCATTCTTCAGTTTTCTCGTCCTGAGACAATGTCTATATTTTGTGTTAGTTGGCCAGCAAATTTTCCAGGTGATTTGATGACTGTTACACAGTGATTGTATCTGTGGACAAATAGGTCGCAACTTGAATTGACACGACTAAGCTACCCAGGTGATGCAGAGCACATAAAACGCAAGCTAATAAATTATCATTGGACCTGAAGCTCCTTGAAAATTCCCTGAAAATATGAACAAAGCTCAGGGAAGAGATGGATTTGATAGCCTTGGCGACGTTTCGACGGGGGGCTGGGATCTCTTCGGCTATGTGAGTCACAGCATCAAACGTTGTTAGACCATAGGCCGCATGCATGAGACAGGTGAAACAGATTTTAGCATCGTTCCAGCCTGTTTCTTTAATTCATTTGCCAAAGATTAATGATGCAGGCTGGAATTCCAACTTCGTACCGGTGCTTGCGAGTACGATGATGCTGATGACGAAGAAGACGGTGATAAATCCAAGGCTGACAAAGTCGTTGAACCAAGGTAGTACCGACTCCTTGAGGCAAGCCACGATATTGAACCCGGTGCAGAACAGCGTCAGACCGAGGTAAACGAGAAAAGGAGTCCAGTCTTGGCCGGTCCTATTATCTCCTTCTTGCCATAGAACTCAAATGAAAAGGCTTTGGACATTTTCAGGTTAGATTGTGCCAGTTGGCTTGTTCTATTAGATTTGAACATTGGCCTTTTCATTCTTAGTATCTTTCTAAGAAATATCTCATCTCTGTTTCAGATCGGCGTACTGACATCACAACTTTACGACAGTCTGCCTTTCTCTTGATCCTATTTTGAGGATTTGACCCCCGTTGGCATGGCGCCAATAGATCCTCGTGCCATTTCTATGTCAATACGAGTAGATCCACTTCGATATCCCATGCCACACTGACACTTGTCCATCCGTACGGTGCTGTTGTTCCATTATGGTATCCACAGCTTCTAAGCATTTCTGCTTCTGAAAATTGCCCAGGTCAGGCCAGCCATATTGGCGATAGATACCCTGTAGTCTTTCCACCAAGCCGTCCGAGTCTGGTATAAGCCACGCGTATATGTCAATGACATGCAGTGGACTGGTGGGGATGAATTTCAGTTTTAGGAATTGATCTTTGAGAACTTCCAAGAAACCCTTCACGGTCCAGCGAGCGGCATCGCCACGCCAGTCAGCCTCGTTCTCTGGGGCTCACTCGTGAATGTCGTCGAAAACTTGCAGGTGGTCGTAGGAGGGATTGTCTGAGATCTCGCCTGGGCATTCTAGCCAGTAGATTATGCCAAGCTCCGTATCCAAAATGAGAACAGAATTTTCGCGGCCACCTTTTGTGAGACCAATCATGTGGGATAGTGCGTTCTCGTAGATGTCGGAACCCTCCGACATGATTTTTAGATCCTGACCATCATGCCACGTTCGATACGGGCGCTAGTATGTTGCCAATCGGCGAAACGGCACCAAGGAGCGCCTAGGGCCTAATCAAAGGGGTTGTTGCTCGGGACACGAATATAGGGTAGATGGCGTAAAAGAGAAATGACCTCGGCCGTCTTGTCCATGTCTTGAAAGATTTCTGATGAAATGGTAGCCCAACCTCCCTCTGAGGGATAAGTGATGTCCTCTTCGTGGAGATACATCGTAGCTAGAAACTTGTAATTGTCGCGGACTGATGCTATGCACTCCTCGCGGGAGTAGCTGCAATCTTTAAGGTCAGGCATTATCGCGGTCTTGAGGAAGTCACAGCCCGAGAGGGATGCAGGTCCGAAGGAAGACAGCGTCTCGAAGACAGAAGTTATTTCGCTCGCCTAAGTAAGTGGCAAAGCGGGAGTGACTAGTGGGACATTCAGTGACCCCTGGTAAGGCAGCATGAGATCAGGGTGAAGGAGAAGACAGATTGCAGCAACTCGCAATTGGCGCGGCTTGATCAAAGTTCGAAGTACGGTAGCACCTTGTGGGCTGGTGGACCCGTCCGAGCTATCCATACTTCACGTAGAACCCTGCGAGACCAGACCAGTAGTCAAGTGTTATTATGATACCAGTCACCTGTAGTCTTCGAGCATCCGGGGACCCGGATGTCTCCTAATCTTACGATCAGTCTACAACTCTTGTGTGCCTTGAATAAAGGTCCATCAAGCCAGCAGACGTTGCGTTTCCGGGTAATTCCATCCATTGTAGTATTCTCACCATAGTTTCGAGTGACACATTTTCAGTTCCAGTAGTACTTATGAGAATGCATCCTCTGACGATTAACATAGTAGTAGTATTGAATCATTGGCACTTTAGTTGAAAGGAACCCTTCAACTGGTAGATAGCGTTACTTCACTCGTCTCTAGTCTTGCTCTAACTCTGCTCCATTTCGTCATTGTTTAGAGTCAATATCCTATTATCTTCTAGATGGCGTCACTACATCCGTCTCCAGTCTTTCTCCAAGTTTGATCTATTTCGAGATTATTCATAGGCGGATATAAGGGAAATGGAGTAAAATTAAAGGAAGACTTCAGACGGATGTAGTGACGCTATCTAGAAATTTATAAGAAAAGGGAAGTAAGGCCAGGTTAAAATAATATTCGTCTAACCTTTTCAAAAGTATGGACATATTTCGCGTACTGACACCATGCAGCTGTTGATGGGACAATTGTCTTTCAAGAAGACGAAAATGGCATGGTTCCGAATTGTTCACTGGGTGATATCCCACATGAGGGAAGGACTCATATCTTATAGTCAAGGGTTGTTGCAGTAAACATCTAGAGTATCAACCGTTCAAATGGTGCTGATTCATCAAAGCGTGGCTGTAGCGGGATAAATCTTCAAAATTAACCCATACTCTACAGTATGCATGTTTGGTTTCTAGTCCCCACGAGTGCGTGAGGACCGAGGAGCTGCTTTATCATATGCGAATACCGGAGGCATTTGAGCATATATGATAGTCGCCTTCGGGAGTCATGTGGATCAGCTGGGGAAATTTAGAGATCTGATTATTGATACCTACTAGTAGGTGTCGTCCACCCACACCGGATCCGAGTTGATTGAGGCTGAAAAGGGGTGATGATGGCTAGCAATCGTCTGCAACAATGACATAGTCCCTGACTAGGCCTCGTAAGGGTAACCCGGCCGAGACATGGAGGATGCGGGGTGACCAATCCGGTTCTTTACCGCGCTGGCACCGGCGAAGCAAGTGGGTCGGGCGGATTCGGCGGACCGCGCTCGAGACACGAATAGTGCGCCTTCACGCAACCCCGGCAAATTTTCCTTATCTGGCCCACGCGGAGGCAATCCATTCGACATTCCAACGTCGTGTCAATTGTCTATGCAAAGATCAGTCTACCACATCTTACACACAAGCATTCGCTTCTTCTGCTGCCCATTCCATTGGGATTGATCTAGAACTTTGCCTCATTCGCTCATCCCTTCTATCGGAGGACGGTTCAACTATCGGGCTTTCTTGGCGCTTTGTCTTTCCCCTCCCTCATTCACTCACTCACTTCAACGGGTCCGGCTCAGCCATGTCAACGAAACCCCGCCGTACCCTTGCGGGGCCAATCTTCCGCGTCCGTACGGGGTGCCTGACGTGCCGCGGTCGCAAGAAGAAGTGCGACGAGACCAAGCCGCGGTGTCGCGGCTGCGAGCGGAACCGCCTAGAGTGCCGTTGGCCCCCAACGTCCTCGTCCCAGGTTGCCGCTTCCTCTCAGGCTTCGCAGAGCGGCGGCAACTCGCGGTCGCCCCGCGAGGCAGTAAACTCGCCAGAGAGCACGCGGCAAGACGATGTCAAACCTGCTGCTCCTTCACCGTCAGAGTCCACGGTGGCGTCCCAGAGTCCCCAGCATCTACCAGGTCGCTCAGTCAATTTCTCTTTTGCATCACATATTCAGTCCTCGGAATCGCCAAGTGCTGCAACAACGGACTCGAGCCCGAGCCCGGCAACTCAGATCGTCACGACGGACCATAGCAGCGGAATCATCATTACGCCTCAAACACCGGAAGAGAACACGACGACTGACATCGGGCTTCCAGACCCATCCGCCTTTTCAGTCTTTGACACGGAGGACCAGGACGATGGCGACACCACGGATCAGATGGTGCACTCGCCAATCCAACCAATGTCGATATTCAGAGATCACCATGTGCCAAGGTCGATGAACTTGCTGGCTGGCAATCAGGACAGCAACTCACTAGAGCTTCTCAGTCACTACCTCAGCTCAACGTCGCTCAGTATGGCCAATGGGTCTACGGCGGACAACCCGTTCACTGCCCAATTGATTCCTCTAGCATTCAGCAGCGATCTCGTCTTACAATTACTCCTTACGCAGAGTGCCGTTCACCGAGCAGCAAAGTCTCTAGTCCCGACGGATCACATCGCGACAAAATATTACAACCAGTCTCTTCGACTCTTTCAGCAAAACATATCGACCTACATGGGTGGGCAGCATGGCGAAGAAACGTTGATCTTGGGCATCGGTGCCCTGATCCTATGCTTGGTTGAGGTATGTTGCACTATCATGCACGCAATTCAGTTCATGGTGATGTTGATATCCCCTGTAGACTGCCAAAGGTGACGTGAACGGAACCATCTTCGACCATCTCATGGCAGCCCAGTCCTTGATCTTGCCCTTTTTATCCGCAAACAACACTTTCCTACACAAGACTTTGAAAGACTTCTTGACCGAATACTACATCTACACGGCAACCGTCAGCATGATATCCATAGACGCACGACTTGGTGATCAACTATTCCTCAGCAACGACCTGATCCTCCTTGCGACTGAGCTCGTGGCATCCTCGTACATCGGAAGCTTGTGCGGATGCTGGCTAGATTTGATCTTGTTAGTGCCTTCGATATTCGACCTGGGACGTCGGATCATGAGCCATATGGACGAGCCGGACTGGCGTCCATCAGCGGATGACTTTATTCTGTTTTCACAACTACAAAGCCAGATTCTCAACTGGCAACCAAACCCCATGGTGACTGAAAATGTTGCCTTGGCGGGATACATATACCAAAAAGCCTTGTTGCTCTATCTGCACACGGCATTACATACACTCTCGCGAGAGGAGCATGGCCTCCAGGCAATGGCTATCCAGAACGCTCTCAGCGGAGCTCTCTCACATCTAGCACAACTAGACCCGAGCGTCCGTATCAACACCAGTTTATGTTGGCCCATCACTATCATCGGTTCCTGCGTCACAGACAAAGGACAGCAGGAGTTCTTGCACGAGAGATTGGGCCATATGTTCGCCACCATCGGTCTGGGCAACATCCGACAAACTTCAGTAGTACTGCAGCACCTTTGGGACCACAACGAGGCCATGCCGGCGGATATTGGAGCAGGTCCTTGGCAGGTATGTCGGGTCATGAATGAGAATCAGATTTGGATTTCTTTCGCGTAGACAGACTAGGGAAATGATTGATACGACTAGCGGTGGCGTTCACGGGGACAGCAAGTAAGCGAGCGAACGAACGAAAGATGATGGCGACTGAGGGGACCGGGGCACATTCTCTGACCAACATGTGTGTACAATTATACACGGGTTTCATCAAGAGCGGGCGAATATGATACCATGAATCTTTTCTTTACACTATGATCGGCGAGAGCCTCTACTTTTTGAATATCGGCACATTCACCATTCACCATCACCACCCCTTCCACGGAACCCAGGTATCTATCACGACATCATTCTCATCCACAACATAGTAAACATAGAAGGCCGCAGCAGTTATGCAAGCATGCTGCACATTAAGGAAAACCTTGTCGCCAACATCGAAATTCGCCTCGACATCTCTGCGCTCCGGATCAGCAGTCTTTGAACCTGAGGTCTGGACTTCGCCCAGGATACCATGTTCCTGAGACATTCGAACAACAGCCCAATCCGGCTTGCCGACAACCTTACCGTAACCTGGGTCCGGGCCAGCTTCCTTTGACAAGGCGATCGTCCCAGCGTTGATGAGTGCCTCGTTGCGCTCCGGATACACGCTGCAGACCTCGGAGAGAACGCGGATGGCCTGGTCCTCGGCCCCGATGACGCTGGTTGCGACTTGTTGGAGGTCGTTCGTCGGGAAATTTCCTAGAAAGGCTTTGTCTTAGCCTCAATGTCTCTGTGGTCATTATCGGCGAAGGTTACATACCAGCGTGCAGCTCCAAGGTGATGTTCTCGGGGATCGCTGCCTTGAGAGTGCCAACGACATGGGCAGTCGGCGTAGCACCCACAGATAAGGTAAGCTTTTGGTCACCAGTAACCAGCTTTGCGGCGCTCAGAACGCTGTTGATCTCAACCGTAAGGAGATCTTCCACTTCCTGTGGTGTGCGGCACCCGTAAGAGTGGCCTGCATGGCAGTAGAAGCCTTTGAGAGTGACTACGGATGAGCCGTTGACGCGCTGAATCAGCTTCTGGAGACACTCGCTTCTCAGGGGAAGACCGGCGCGCTTGCTACCCACATCGAGCTTGATGTAGATGTCCCAGGGTCTGGTCGTGTTTTCCGTCTTCTTCGAGGCAAAATTCTCCAACAATGTGAGTTGCTTCTCATGGTCGATCATGAGCTGGACATTGATGGACTTTCGTAGGTCTTCTAGGAGAGGGATGGTGCTTGCTGGAGGAGGGAGCCCGTACAGCACCTAATAGAAAATGCCTCAGCTTTGCAACTTCTCGTGAAAATTGAATGGTGAATCATAACAAACCTCCTCGAGAATTCCCTCTTCTCCCAATGGCAATAATCCACGGATTTCCGATAATGTTGATGCCACTGCTCTCTTGTACTTGCCATTCCCAAGCATCAACCGCGTGACTTCCAGGCTCTATGAGTGAGTTAGTCATGACACATGTAAAGTGTGAGAACCAGATCAGGTTCCTACCTTGAGAGTCTTAACATGAGGTCTAAGTGTGACTCCGGCCTTCTCAACATCTTGGTGCAACCTCTCAATATTCTTTTTGATGGTCGGCAAGCTGAGCACAAAGGAGGGCGTAGGCAGGTCAGTGACCTTGGAGCCAATGAATGTGCGATGGTTCTGCAACGAGTAGTCCATGGTGACGTAGGCAATGGTGCGTGCTGCGACGTTATGCTTCTAGAAAGACTGCCAGCGACTGGAAAGACGTGCAGCGTGCTTTTCTCCAAACCTTGTCACTTTTCCGCGGACCAGTTGGAGTCGACTTCATTTGACATGGGCAACACTCTTTAGGGAGGGCGGCCGAGAGGGGAGCAATGGGTGCGACTGAGATAGCCGAAAGCGGCGCTGGGGCAGTTGTGGAGCTTCCTGCCCCCGCTCCGGCGCCGGCAGGATTCAGCGCGGAAAACGTCGTTATTGGCAGAGTTGCCCGTTCCCTGTCGTCGCTTATCGTCGGTTGCTTGATGCCGGAGAGATTGACCGGCGTTGAATCAACTCCTTACAATGCATACATTAAGGTACGTTGGTTACTGAGTAGCTTCTCGAGTTGACTACAGGTTGCAACTTGCCAGGGATACTGATCATCTGAATCGTTATTTATCTTTCGCTGATAATATTCTCACTTGATGGTTTCGCTGGCCCGATTGTGAATTTTTGGCATCATCTCCGACTTGAACATAAGAATTGATCTAGGCAGGAATCGGTTCCCACCTACTTGGCCGCGACAAGTAGCTACCTCAATAAGACAACGCACAGAGGAACGATGACTATCAACGCAGGCTACTCCTTCCGCTGCCTCAGCTGAACAACAAACCGTTCGTTGTACGCAATACCCCCGACAACCACGAACTTACCCTCATCCTTTATGTGAAAGTCAAACTGCCGAACAACTTCTGGAAGCAACTTATACATCTCCATGACTGCAACGTCCTTGCCCAGGCAAACTCGTGGGCCAACGCCAAACACAAAAGCAGAAGCATCCATCTCGCTGATGTGCTCCTTCAAATTCCCCTCATTCTCAAGCCACCGCTCGGGTCGGTATGCCTCTGGGTCCGGGGCATATAGACGAGGATCTCGCTGGACGACGTAAGCATTGCTTGTGATCTCTGCTCCGGCCGGAACCCAGGTGCCGTCAACGACCTTGCCGTCCGGCGACGGCGCTACTCGGCCGAAAAGGTTCGTCGCGGGCGGGTGGAGTCTCAGAGATTCTTTGATGCATGCAATGAAGTATGGCAAGTGTGCCCTCGTCTCCTCGAATTGGATCGGCGTACTCAAAAGCCTTGCATCGGAAGCAGCTTTCAATTCGGCTTGTACGCGTGCGAACACTGGCGGGTGGGTCAAAAGAAAGCGAAGGGTACTGCCGAGCGCCGTGCCAGTTGTGTCTGCGCCGGCTTGGATTAGCAACGTGACGTGCGCCCGCTTCTGCATCGCCGTCAATGGCTGTCCGTTCATCCGTGCCTCCAGGCACCTGTAGCCAGATCAGTATTGTGCAATGAGGAAACGCAGGAGTTTGATGTGAACAACAATTGCAAGAAATCTGGTCTTTCTTGGGAAAAGTCCTCTTGCGACATGCGCTGCTCCCGACCAGAGACCTCTCTGTCTGCTTGCCTCATCAAGTAGCCCATGCCGTTGTCGTCGCTTGTCCCTGGTAGGAAGTATTTACTCAACGAGCCTTTCAAAATCACATCCCGAAAGAAGCGGAAACGACCGGCGAAACCGAAAAAGACTAATCCCTCTCGCCAGCTCTTAAGCATGTTGCGCTCATCACGACTGTTGTCGACGAAGCCCCAAGGGTTGGTGAAACAGACTAGTGTCATGATATCGGCTGCGAATTCTCTGAGTAGAAGTCAGCTTTAACCGAGGACATGTGCGCAGATGAGTTACTCACGCTACTTTGTCAGACAGAATGACGGGCTGATTCTTGTCGGCAAACTCGGTCATTTTTTGCACAAAAAGTTGAATGTGGTTGTCGATTCGTGGTTCCCAATTGTTCTTCAACCCCCCAACGGACCACTGTAGATTCAGTGTTAGTGAAGAACCGCGCCGAGAACGTAGTTAGCCAGTAGCGAAGAACCATTAAAGGAACATACCGACGGACCACCTAGGGCTTTTCTCAAAGACTTATGCACACCCCCATCAATAGTCGAGAACAGGTGTGGCGGGCCAAGTGCGCCGGAACCGTAGAGAGGTGCTTTGTTATTGCACTTTGAATCCCAGTAAATGTCCTTGATAGCCTTGGACTGAGGAAACAGCAGAAGAGACGGTGCTATTCGGATAGGCTTCTCATCTTCGTCGAGGGGTCAGCATCATTGACTTCTCAAAAACCCGGTACACGAGCTAGTGATAGTCTTTGGTGAAGGTGCACAGACAACAACTCACATCCATATCGCTTGGCCAGGTACAGCATCCAATGTGGCTCGAGCCCAACGACGGAAATGACAGCGGAGCAAAGAGAGAATGAGGCGGCGTACCACGGGCCATGATACTTGGACAACGGGTGTGAGTACAAATTATAAAAGATGCGTAAAACTAGCGACGAAATCGTCACGATGGACAAAAAAGCCCCGGCCGAGGCCAATGAAAGCTCTGGCACATCAAGTAGCACCATAATCACAGAGCGTTATTGAGTATGGTCAGTGAGATGCTGTGATTGCTAAGGTAGTTCCCGAAGCCTATCAGGTATATATATACTACTAATCCAGCATGCCCAGAATTTGTAGATCCCTTCTATTCTCTTAGGCCTTGGTCTTAAGATGCCTTAGAGCAAGATCATATACTTACGTATCCTAACCACCTCATTCGTCTCAATCGTCTGGCCTGACGTGCAGCGAATGCCCAGTCCTACTCTGACTGCTCCTTGATACTCATTGTACAACATGCCCCTCATCTATGGCCTATCGGCAACGCGCGATCAGCCCTTGGGTGTTGCGTTGAGTAGGACGGATAAGCATAGTGCTGATTATGAACGATGCTGCATGGATGATGCAACCCTGCAGCGGTTATTGACTGCAACCAAATTCTATTGAGCCTGCAGAGGTGCCGAGCCGAGCAAAGGACCCATCGTTCAAGCACGATTTGCCGGGTGCCGTGTCTAGACGCGAGAAAATTCAAGTCGCATGTGTGTTGGTAGCTCGGTTTGTGGTGTGTTCATGTGCGCTGTGAAACATACATGTTGACCGAGATGCAGAGCGAACGCCATGCCTCATAAGGTACTTCATCTCCCCTTGTTTTCACACATGAGCGTATTCCAGTAGGGGAATGAACTTGTTGATCAAATCATGCTTTAGGTATTCCGCGGACAACCATACGCAGATTGATTAGTCACGCCGTTTCCGACGCCGGAGATCCACCCCGAATCGTCTTATCTCGCTCTGGGGTTGCCGACCCCGCAGCCGATCTTATGCGGGATCTTGGAGTCCCGTGTTTATGTCAACTTTGACATTTGCCAGATGTTCACTTTCACAAGTCTATGAAATTTCATCTTTACAAGCTAAACAAAATCACAGCCAGCATGTACACCGTCAATGTGGGAGACGGGCTAGACAGCCTAGACACACCTTCCATGATCGTGGATCTCGACCTCATGGAAGCGAACATCAAGAAGCTCTTTGACAGCCTACTTCCCACTGGCGTCAATATCCGCCCTCACCTCAAGACAACAAAGAGCGCAGTTCTTGCTGGCAAGCTCGCCGCCGCCGGTGCCAAGGGCTGCTGCGTGGCCAAAGTGTCAGAAGCAGAAGCCATCACAGCGGCGGGCTTCGACGACATCCTCATAACCTGCGAAATCATCGGTGCCCAGAAAGTGAAGCGTCTTGTCGAGCTTTTCAAGAAGAACAAAAAGATTAGAATTGTCATCGACAGCGAATTTGGCGCAACGGCAATCAACGACGCGTTAGATGGGGCCGGTGTGGACGAGCCAATTACCACGCTGATTGACTTGGATGTTGGCCTGCATCGGACCGGCGTGGCTGCAGGCGAGCCCGCCTTAGCTCTGGCAAGACATATCGGAAGTCTGAAGCATCTGAACCTTATTGGTGTGCAAGGATATGAGGGCCACCTACAGCATCTTCACGACCGGGAAGATCGAAAGAAGCAATGCCTCGAGTCCATGAAGACGCTCACCGAGACGGCAGAGGCTCTCCGAAAAGCAGGTTTCGGCATCGATGTCGTCACGACCGGTGGCACGGGCACCGCTGAGTTCTGCGTTACGGTTCCAGGAGTCACGGAGTTGCAACCTGGATCCTTCATCTTCATGGATACGGACTACCGCAATGCGGTTGGTTCGTTCTACTCCAATAGCCTAACGTTGCTGGCGACCATTGTCAGCAAGCAAGGCGAGCGACAGGTGACGATTGATACGGGACTCAAGTCTCTGACGACGGATAGTGGACTGGCTGAGTGCAAGGATCGGCGCTATGCGCACGTCAACTTGGGAGACGAGCATGGATCCCTCAGCTGGGAGGAGGGAACTCCGGCTTTGACTGTGGGCGATAGGGTTGAAATGGTTCCGAGTCACATTGATCCGACGATTAACCTGCACGACTGGTACTATGCCCATCGAAATGGTGTCATCAAGGAAATCTGGTCGGTCGACTCCAGGGGAAAGGTCCAATAGTCAGAGTCAATAGTGAGAGTTAAATTCTCATTAGTACAGACTTTATCCAGTAGCACCTTGGGACACTGGTTCGAAAAGTACAATAATCGGACGGGTTCCTCGCGGAAAAATAGGTAGACAATGCAACATACCGAAGTCGGATCAAATGTTACGAGCAACATGAAGCGACTTGTCCGTCTTCCGGATTCCAGGAGTCTTCTTTCCCTATTCGAGCCGGGAACAACTATGCAAAAGTGATCCTTTCGAGTGCCTTTCAGTTGCTCCTGACTACTAAGGTCAGGTAAGAATTCTCAAACCACTTGCCGCTGAAAGTAGACGACCTGGGTCGCAGAAATGTTTGGCATTTGAAAGTCAAGAAGAAGTAATCCGATTTTATGTGCTTGTCTAGAGCGTGTTCTATATCTTAGCTTTCGAATGACTCCTCTCTTTCAAGTTTCTCTCGGCAGGCAAGACCATGTTTACATGTGTACTAAGGGCAACGACATCCCCACCCTGATCTAAAACAATGACCTCAAGATCTAGTCTGCCGTTTCGAATAACCTTTGCCATTGTCCGAAGGAAGAGCCATTCCGCTCCATCCCCAGGCAAGGCCTTCTTCACGTCCAAGTTCAGAGCAAGCGTCGGATACCAAAACATTTCATTGGATCGAAAAGGCGTCTGCTCTTCATCACGCTTCGGTCTCCAGGCCTCTATAACCGTCGGGTATGCGTCCACGACATAGCCGAGTGAAGCGTTTGTGAACCTCTGACCTTCCTTGAGGCGTAGCCAGAGATCTACGATGCCACGTCGAGTGTCTTCACGCGGGACGTAATACTCCAGGTTGTTATGAGCGCGGGCGTAGGATGCCGCGCGAGCGTTCAGCTTGAGCTTCCGCACCCAGTGAGGGTCCCTGTCCTGACTAAGGAGGCCAAAGTCGACAAGTTTGGCCGCCGGAGTCACCGCCCAGCCGCTCTCTAGCGTGATGCCCTTTTCGAGAGTCAAGCGTGTGTTGATCAAGTAGGCGACGACCTCTTTTCTGGAAGATGCCGTGAACCAGGGAGCTGAGGATTGGAGGTCATGTTGATAGAGCGAGACGTGCAGGGTTGAAAGATTGCGGCCGAGTTTGACTTCATCGACGGTGAGAATCGCAGGTCCGATTTCGGTGCGGTTGACGTACTCGAAATGCGCTGAGATTGAGTCAGGTTGGCCCCGCGCTGTGAGGTGCAGTGATGCCGCGCGAAGAATCACGGATGCAACGTAGCCACCATTTGGAACTGCGCGTCGTCAATAATGAGCCCAATGGAGTAGAAGATGAAAATTCCATGAGGGATTATTTACCTGAGCCAGTGCACCAACTAGGCACCAAGTTGGCTCCGTACACGTTGGGACCAAGTTTTGTTATTGTCGTGGCATTCGAAAACGATACAAGCTCCTCAGACGTCATGGTATCGACAGGATGGAACTGTCTCTAAAGGTCAAAGTCTCGTCTCCTTCGCCACGAGATTCAATTGCAGGGATGCTGATTCGCCTCTACGAAACAACTGGCCAGTGATTCGATAAGCCCGTTCGGTAGACGAAGCAAATATCTGAGTTCAGGATCAGTAATACATCAACAGAACATCTGGGCAATTCTCGCGTTGCCGAAATCCGGGGAAGCTCCTGGGGTATCGGCGATGTGGGCCCGTTTCTCGAACGCTTGTTGGCTCTCACTTTGTCCATCCTCAAGACGAGAGGGCGGGCGGAATTCATGCCGATTCCCGGTCCTGAGTGAGCCTCGGTATTGCACATGTCACCTGACTCAAGACAGCTTGTTCTGCTCACTTTTGGTCAAGCCACAAGGAGCTTTGGCGTCTGCCCACTTCTGAACAACAGAGCTTTTGCCTCGGTAAGTGGACCTAAACGAGCCGTCAGCTCACGCCGCCAAGCTCACTTCCGAGAACCTAGCGTTGGTGAGATGAGTCTCACTCTCACTCTCAGTGGCTCACGCTCATGACTGAAAGCCCCCCTAAAAAGCCCGTCCAGGGCGCCATGACTTTTGTGAGATTTGAGGCGCCACACAACACGCAATCCGATCCTCCCAGGCACGTCAGGTTAGAGTGACGGATCCTCCGTAGACTATGCCCAACGTCGGCCGTCGTACGGTATCGAGGCTACTGCTCCGATGCGAGTCCCAACAGTTAGGTTCCTGGGTCCACGGCGCGTCCCAACAACGGCGTGGCCGCGGGACGCCTACCGAGTCTCCGGGCCTTTGATAAGATTTTATCGCCGAGATGAGATCAGTCATCAAAAAAGGATCCGACTTTCAAAATATGAAGGCTGACGCTCCCACTTTGCGAATACCAAGCTGATACCCAAATCTTCTGCTTATTTTTTTCTTGCCCAAGCCAACCGCTTTTCTTCCTCTATCTTACTGTTAGTGTAGTCTCATGGCCCGCGGTGCATAACCACGAAGCCCTTGAAATGGCACCTAAATCAGACCCGTTCCCGGGCTTCACAGCCATCAGCGACCAGATTTTCTTCCGAGAAGGCGAACAAGTAACAGAGGGCACTCAACCACCAGCAAACCACCCGAGAGTCGTCATCATTTACAGCTGGGGCGACGCCGTACCCAAACACGTCTCCAAATACGCCGACGGATTCCGCAAACTCTTCCCGCACGCAAAACAAATCGCCGTGCTCTCGCCCATTGTCAAAGCGATGAGGGAGGACCTCCAGACCCGCTCCAACAACATGAATCCCGTCATAGAAGCTGCATATCCCTCAGCAACGTCCGGAACACCAGACCCCAACGAAGACGCCGTTCTCATGCACGTCATGTCCAACACGGGCGGCATCAACTACGCCGGAACGCTGCACGCCTACCAAGAAAGGTTCGGCCGCCCCATGCTGCATCGCCTGTCTAGCTACGACTCTACGCCCGGCAGTGTGATCATGTCCTGGAATAACCTCAAGCGCTGGTCTCTGGCCATGGCCCTCGGCACCGCAGGCTGGTTCCCCTGGCCGTTTGTCGTGACGCAGTGCATCATGGGTGTCTTCCTTCTTCTGAACCACAGCTTCGAGCATCTCACCGGCCGCGAGAGCGCACCGGTCTTTAGTGTCGCAGCAATTAGCGACACGAAGTATGTTTCCAAGGAGTCACGCAAGTTGTATCTGTACAGCAAGGAAGATCGGCTCATTGGCTGGGAGGATATCGAGGAGAACATGGCCGAGTCCAAGGGCAAGGGCTACGCCTACGACGCGGTACGATTCGAAGGAAGCGATCATGTAGGGCACATGCGCATGCATCCTGATCAGTATTGGGGCGCTATCGCATCGGCATGGAAAGAAACGTGAGATTCTCCAAAGATTGGAAGGGCTGACCATGACGTGAAGAGGCTTCGCGGTGTGTTGACTCGTTGAGCAGCTCTGTCTAAGTGTAGAAAGGATAGACTTGTGATGATAATGAAAATAGATAAAGCAGATGCACGCGATATGACGTCAGCGCATTTCTTCATACGTTGCTAAGATCAACCCTGAGTTATCTAATAATTAGCTGTCTTCATTGTCGACTTTTAGCTTCTTTCCCTCTTACATTTGCTCCACGTCATCTTGAAAGATCGCAAGCCTACAACCCATGCTGTAGGAGATCACCGATGAACCACCTCGAAGGAAAGACCTAATCTGAGCACGAACCTATGGGATCAAAAGCCGGCCTGGCGCCCCTGGCATCGCTACGCATTTCCAAGCACTTCATCCAGTCACATGGGCTATTCCCCAACACAAGCATCCAGAATAAGCCCCTGGTGATCTACCATTCCGCTTTCTCGTCAGCAAGTGCACCATCCACCGAGTCCCACCTTACCTCTGTCGGCGTCGTCCAGCCGCAGTGGCGATATACTATGTACAGCACGAGTCACTTTCACAGCACGACACATGAAGTCTTGTGCATCAGTAACGGACGCGCAAAGCTTTGTTTTAGAGGCGAAGATGACGAAGGCCGGGTCGAACCTCTAGTTGAAAAGGGCGATGTGATTGTTGTGCCGGCGGGGGTTGCTCACCGTCTGCTGGATGACTTTGGGAGCGGGTTCGAGATGGTTGAGAGCTATCCAAAAGGTCACCATTGGGATATGTGTTACGGTAAGAAGGGGGAAGAGGGAAAAGTCAATGCTATCGCCAATATACCGTGGTTTAGCAGAGATCCAGTGTATGGAAATCACGGGCTGGCACTAGAGGTCTGATATCTTGTGGTCACATTTGCAGGCTCGCGAGCATTAACAATTTTGTTCACACATCTTGGCAAGTCTTAGTAAGTGATGCGCAGTATAGAGGCTTGATGCTATGCTTACAACCGACAACGAAATTCCAAGAGAGGTATGACAGGTATCAAAAGAAATATGCAAGTCAAACACAGAGAAACCCTTGAACTCCGCCAAGTATGCAGGATGCAGAAACATTTGACGCCAAGAGAAGTGCACATTAACACGCCGACATTCCGCACCATCATGGCAGCATGCTCTCATAACATATTACAAGCACCCCAGAAATGAAATCGAACAACGATCATCGCCCATAGACATCAAACAACCATCCCACACTCGGCCGTATGCATCGCTCTGCTGTCATTTCCGTACTGCGGACCAAACACCGACAAGGCCAGCGACCGGCCACGTGATCGCAAACCTATCTTTCAGCGACTTTCTCCTCCGTTCCTTGCTCACATCAACCGTAATCTTGTCATAAACCGTCGGTAAACTCGTCGCGCTGTACCGGTCTCGCAGCTTTGTGTACCAATCCTTGTCGTACACCTCCCAGAATTGCGACTCGGTGTAGTACGCGTGGGAGTACAACACCTTGCGTCCGCCCAGCTCCATGACCTTCGCCTCGAGATCCCGGTTTTGACGGACGAACCTGTCAATCTTCCTTGACGACGCTCCCCAAACACCCACATTAAGCATCGGCTGCGGCGTCTCCCCGCCAGGCTCCATCGTGTAGGGGTGGAAGCCGACGGTCTCAGTGGCACGGAGGGGACACAGCCAGAGGGGCCATATTTCGAGGTTATCTGCCACATAGTCGATGAATTCTTGGACTGTGGTGTATGGCAGCGAGAGGTCGTGGACCGTGTACTTGAATGTCATTCGGCTGTTGCCGCTTAGGCCAGCCTTGTACAATGTCCTCGTGTCCATAAGACGATTCAAAGCCCGGCGAGTGAGTCTGTTGAACGGGACAAAGCCAAAATATTTGAAGGCCAATTCGCCCATCCAGAATGCACCTCGATCATATCGAAAAAGGTAGTCCTGCAGCGGCACGTAATCTGGCGTTGGTGTGCCATTTGCGATTCGTTTCCGTGCATGCAGATAGAACCAAGGATCCTTGGACCTGCTGAACGTCTGGGGCTGGCACTTATCGGGCAGATCATCCGTCATATGACCCGTAACAACAGCGGCGCTCGTCCTCGAAAAGACCAGTCCTTCAACGTAGTCATTGTGCGCCAGGTTCGTCTCCCGTTGAATTGCAGCAACGGCCTCCGGAATCGTCGAGTACGAGTGATAGCTGAGCTTGACGAATTGCTTGGCCTTGAGCAACCTGAGCTCCAGTTTTGTGACGATACCAAGGGTCCCCAGGGCCCCTGCCGCACCCTTGAAGAGATCTGGATTCTCCCTCTTGGAGGCATTGACAATCTCTCCACTCGCGAGGATCATTTCTACAGACTGCACCGTCTGGTCAAAGTACCCGTAGCGGAACGAGCTGCTCTCTCCGGCTGACCCGGCAAAGCCGCCGCCGACCGTGATGCCTGGGAACTCCATCACTACGGGCGGGACAAACCCGCACCTGGAGGTAGCCGCGACGAGCTGGTCCATGGGGACATTAGGTTCGACGATGGCGACGGATGCCGTGGTGTCGATATGTAGGACATGATGCAGCTCGCTGATGTCGACGACGCGCTGGCGGTGGGCGGGCCGGGTGCTGCTTGTGGAACCGTGGAAGATGCGGAAAGGTTCCCGGCGGGAGTGGAAGTCCTTAACCACCTCGGCGATGCGCTTGACCGCCGCGTTGTGGTCGTCCATTTCCCAGATCTAACAGCAGGAAAAAGGTGCAGAACGGAAACTCTGCTGAAGACAAACCTCGAAGCTATGATCCGACGACAAGCTTGGAGATCTGGAGTTCCGGGGAACGGGAAGTCAATTGTCAAGATGTCATTGAGAACGGACGGATACAACGCTATGTGGCTAAGCCAAGTTGTAACGGGGATTGTCAGAGGTTGACTTGACCCACTCCGGAGAGCTGGATACGCCGTCATTGGACCTTTGCCATGTTGCATGGACGATGACTAAGACAGGGATTTATCTAATATTGACGCTAGGATCTATGATTGACTGACAACCCTAACCCTGCATGATGTGGTAGATTAGACCGAAATTCACCGCCTCCTTTTGCGGGTTATCACTGAAGTCTGTTGTCATTGAGGCTATATATTGGCAATGCTAAGTAGATATCATCTCAACGAAATGTGATTACTGGCCCTCGGTATCCGTTTTCTCGTCGCCCTCATTCGGAATCTTCTTTAGTCCGACGCCAGCAACGCCAAAGATACTTGCCGCAGCCATAGCAGCAGCCACTATGTATGTCCTTGTGATGGCATGATTGTATACCTGCAGTAGTGTACCGTACTGTTCTGGAGACACCAAGTCCTTAAACTGCGTGGCACCCGAGTTTCTGATTGCTTGGGGATCGACGCCTGGGATATCGGAGGTTATTCCCGACGTTAGTGTGCTCGCAAACACGGCCTGGGCAACTGTGATGGCAGTAGTAGGACCGAAGCATTGAAAGAAAAGCACAACTGCCACCCCAATAGCTACATCAGCCTCTTTCAGACTGCTTTGGACGGCGATCGCTGCTTGCTGTGTTGAAGCGCCAATGCCAAGCCCGGCGACGACTTGGAAGGGAATCCAGAGATTCGCTCCCGAGGATACTTTGAGTGTCGAAAGGAGGCCAGAACCAACGGAGACGAGAACAGTGCCAGCAAGCATGAAAGGCTGGTAGTAACCCAACTTCGTGACACCCCAGCCGCTAAGGAAAATGGTGAGAATAAAGGCTAGGCAAAGGGCCAGATATCGAACACCAGACTCCTCGGGCGTGGCACCCTGGATGGCCTGGAACCAGAGAGGCACCTATAACCAACGTTAGTTGTTAACTCTTGGCTGAAAGAAACGTAAAGAATTCGGTTGTCATACGTAGTAAACGAGGGTGAAAAAGGCACTGTCTAGGCAAAAGCCGAAAAAGGCCCCGAAAATGACCACGCGCATCTTAGCCAGGCGCGGCGGCACCAATGCCTTTTCACCCATCCACCACTGTTCGGCCACAAAGCCGATGACGAGAACGCCAGCGACGACAAAGCAAACAATGGTCCGTCGGTCGCTCCACGTGAACAGCGCGCCTCCGAATTGGAGAGCGAGGAGGAATAAGGCGATCCCTGGCAGTAAGAGGAGCATGCCAAGATAATCCAAGCTCCGGATTTTCTGCAGCCAAGGCCGCTGCTGCTCTTCGGTTGGTGGGGACGACTTGACCAGAAACAACGTCGCGAGAGCCGGTGGTGCCGCGATCGGGAGGTTGATATAAAAACACCTAATGGCGATTCGATATCAGTAGGCGATGCATTGGCGAGCAGATCAAGGACATGAGATGCTACTCACCATCTCCACGTAAGGTAGCTGTTCGTGATAACACCGCCGACCACCGGCCCAAGAACAGCGGCAATACCATAGACCATGCCGATGGCACCTACATACATCGGCAGGTGTTTCGCAGGCAGGGCTGCGGAGATGAGAACTAGACAGCCGCTCTGAAGGCCGGACGCACCGAGGCCAGCGATGGCGCGTCCGACAATGAAGACTGCTGAGCTCGGGCTCACTGCGCAAATGAGGGACCCAATCTCGAAGATGGCGAGAGAGATCACATAAATGATCTTGACGTTGAATTGGTTGTACAAGCGCCCAAAAATCAGTTGGAATGCGCAAAGGGTCATTTGGTAAGCTGAGCCATACCACTAGAGATTTGTTAGATAGAGTTCGCTGGTATGGGATCTGTCCGGGAATAGTATGCGACTTACACCAACATCTGTAAGAGATCCAAATTCGTCCGTAATACGCGGAATGGCTGTCGCAATAATACCTTCATCGAGAAAAGTACACAATACACCGAGTGCAACTGCTAACCAGATGACGAATATTTTCCATCCTGGAAGATTCTCACTTGGCTTGGTTTGTGTCTCTTCAGTATTGGATTCATCAGACTGGGTGCTGCTATCGAGCACATTGCCCTTCTCCTGCTGAGAATCCAGGTCCATACTAGCACCGCCTTTCTCAAGAGCATTTGATTTTTCAGGAGCCATTTGGAAAAATGGGAATAATTCTGCAGTTCAGGAGACCGTAGAGAATCTCACAATGGGTAGATGCGATGGGACCATCTGGATAACCACTCCTTCGCATTCACTTTTCCACACCAGCGAGGTCCGAAGTGCCTAGGTCTATTCCGAGAATAGCACGGCGGAACCTCCAAACGAACTCGCCTCGCCCCGCTGCACCGGCTGACCGCCATGAGATGATTCTAGCCTAGGCATGGATCCCATCACACTGCCCCCAACCCGCATCTGGAAGGCCAAAACGAGCATCATGGGTACATGGTTGTGGATGTCTGAGGGGTAACACAAACCTCGACATTTTCCAGGTTCGTAAAACCATGATATCGGCCCCCAGGACGACTCCGCCGCTGCCTTATCGCTGACCACCCCCATCGCAATAGTGACCACCCCTCTCTCGATGGAGCCGAAGGATTCGCGACTGGCTGCTAGTCACCAGCTTCTAGGCACCTGCGTCAAGTGCAAATCCTTTCAAGCATTTTTTTTCCATGGGCAATGAGGCCGATTATTGGTTCCCGAGGCACGGGAAGAATCTATGCGAACTGGGAAACCTGGAGACCCGCATACGAACCCATGCAAGGCACAGTATGCAACCACTTTAGAATGCATGCACTACAAAAGAACCGATGGGGGTCAACAGGACTTCCAGCCTTTTGGCGTGGCGAGGTATCATCACATCACTGACAAATGATTGGAATCACGCGTCCGATAACTGGGGATATGTCGCAAGTCCATCCTCCTTCTACCCCATATTAATACTGTGAGACTGAGCTTTTTGAGTCTTGACAGAGACATATGATTCAGCGCAGACTTTGAATCAGCCAATCGGAATGTGCCCAAGTCCTTTACAAACGTCAAAGAAGGCGCATAACTGTTGTACAGATTCAACTGATTGCACTTCGAGATGGATAGGAACGGCAATGTAATGCCGAGAAATGCCGCACTCCACATTCTTTGATTTATGATCTCAAGTCCGACGGAAGAATCTGGTTGATGGCTGCTTTTCTGGACTCAAGCGGAGGAGCTGCAACGCCCCGGTCTTGTGGGAGTCACTTTCTCGGGCGAACACAACCTGAGCATCCCCGTGATAAGGCGCAGCAACGAAGGATTGACGGTGTGAGAGGCCCCGGCATCTTTGCCTGTTTGGGGAGGTTGTAGAAGATCAACGACCAGTCTAGAATACCTGATTTGGAAGACCCGATGATTGCTTGGTCTGAGTCTTGATCTATTCGAGAAGGCGTAGTCTAAGCTGTTCCGTTGTACGCGCGGCTTGAGTATGACGCCATGAACGGGAACTATCACGACAGCCAGTTGGTTAGACTGGCAGCTAGGTACCGCTTGAAATGGAAGGATCTTTGCGGTCTCAAGTACAACCTTGTCGGACTCGAGACCTGAAGGTTCCGAAACTAGTTCGAAGGAGTGATGCCAGATCTTACAGTATGGTCCATACATGTACGAAACACAAGTGGTAAGTTCCTGCATCAATGCAAAGCTACCTTCTTCATACTAGCATTGTATACAAACAACGCTGTCCAAGACTTTCCCGCCTTGGCGTCACGCTTCTATGCTGACATCGTGCATGAATCAACATTACCTTCATCACTGCAACCAAGCCAAGTCGTCAACATGTTATCGACAGATGGAAAATGGAAGCTCACACCCCGACTTCATTCTGTCAAGTTCGTCTTCGATGATCCCATCCCGGCAGACGCAAAGACGCCAGAAGAAATCGTCTTTGAAAATCCATTTCCTGCCAATATCCCGGGCTTGCCTCAGCGGTTTGTTTTCAAGGCGGCCACGGCTCATGCTGCCGGTCAGGATGCTACCGGTCTCCAGACATCAACAACCCATGGCGCAGGTGGCCTCGATACCAGTGTCCCAAATGCGACACAGGCATCTGATACGCCGGAAAAGACGGGAGGTTCGATCACATCCAACGACAGTCGAACGAAGATCGCGTCTGGGGAACCACAGAGAGAGTCCTTCTCCCATATTCGTGGTCCTACTTGCGACTCACCGGATGACGTGGAGTCAATCGTTTGCGCAGCCTGGGCCTTGATACTATCCTCACTCAACGATAGCGAAGTAGTCAACTTCGGAGTTTGCGTCACGAGCAGTGGCAGTCCCGATCCTATGCGTAGTGTGACATCGGTCACGGCGTCTATTGACCCCCAATCGTCGGTTACGGCATTCCTGCAGCAAGTCAAAGACAAATCGCTCGTGCCCGAGACCTCCAGTCAATGGGTTGAGGCAAGGTACGAGGGCGGGGGAGGATCATTTGCCAACACGCTTGTCAAATTTTCAACGACTGTTGAACACCTTCAGCAGCGAGCCGACGTCTCCATTTTCGCTCTTCAGCTTCACTGTGTCGCCGAAGGTCAAGGTCTGCAGTTACATGCGACGTTTGATGAGCGTTCTATCTCTGGACCAAGAGTTCGCCTTCTGCTGAGTGATTTGGAACACGTCATCTGGCAGCTGGCGAACTCAACGGGAGAGCAGACCGTTCTTGCGGACGTACGGATCATGAGTCCCACCAGTCAGCGGCATCTCGTTAAGCTAAACAGACCGTAAGTTCATGGCCCTTTCTTCGCGCAGTCTATGATCGTATGTTAGTGTGCCTGTCTAACTTGAAAAAGACTTCCAATAAGGAAGGAAAGGCTCGTCCAAGATTCGATAGCACAATATGCCAGAACAAACCCTCACGCTGAAGCTATTTGCGCTTGGGATGGTAGCTTGTCGTACTCCGAGTTGCAGCGCTTTTCCAAGATTCTAGCGGGATATCTTGCAGGTCTTGGAGTCGGACCCGAGGTGGTGGTACCGATAATCTTCGAAAAGTCCGTATACAGCATCATCTCTATCCTAGGTGTGGTGATGGCTGGAGGTGCGGTTGTGGTTCTGGATCCTTCGCTTCCCGCAGCACGAATCAGCATGATCGTCAAAGATGTTGATGCCAATGTCGTTGTTTCATCTGTCTTGAGCAAAAGCAAGATCCCATCCCAAGTACAACACGAGAAGCGGGTTGTAGTAAATCAGTCTCTTTTCGACCATCTCTCATCCCAGAGGGAATCCCCATCCAAGAAAATCTCACCGTCTCCTGCCAATGCGCTGTACGTTGTGTACACGAGTGGTTCTACCGGAAAGCCAAAGGGTGTGGTGGTCACTCACGAGGCATTTTGTTCCAGCGCGAAGGGATATTCCAAAGCAATCCGCCTCGATTCTACCTGCCGGGTCTTGCAGTACTCCTCCTTCTCCTTCGATATTTCCATGCTCGAAGTCTTTACTACCTTAATGGTAGGATCATGTCTTTGCATCCCGTCAGAAGAAGACAGGATGAACAACCTTGCTAGCTGCATTTCTAGCATGAAGGTCAACTGGACAATGCTGACACCAACTGTTGCAAGTCTCATGACCCCAGACGAAGTCCAGAGCCTCGAGGTCTTGTGCCTCGTGGGAGAAGCATTGCCGCAGGCTGTCGCCGACGCATGGGCTGACCATGTCAAAACCATCAACGCCTACGGCCCTGCGGAGTGCTCGGCAATCACCATTGTCAGTGAGCCAAGGTCTAGAGGGGTGAAGAGCATTTCTCTTGGAAGACCTGCCAACTGCGCCGTTTGGATTGTCCGAGAAGATGGCCAGCTTGCGTCATTCGGTGCTGTTGGAGAGATTGTGATTGAGGGCCCGCCAGTTGCGCGTGGGTATCTTGGTGATGAGAAAAAGACGAATGCCGTCTTCTTGGATAATCCTGACTTTCTTCGCGGTGTAGTGCGACGGCCCATGCGATGCTATCGAACCGGTGATCTGGGAAAGATGAACCATGATGGGGCTATCGACTTCCTCGGTCGGAAAGACACTCAGGTCAAGATCAATGGTCAGCGTGTCGAGCTCGGCGAGATTGAGCATCAACTCGGACAATACCTGACTTCCGAAGAGATAAAATCGTCTCCTGAGGCTAAGTGGGAGTTGGCTGTCGAGTCCCTGCGACCCGTTGGAGGAGAACAAGGCATTCTCACAGCATTCGTCGCTCTCAAGATGACTCCAGAAACCTCTTCCAGTGGAGAAGGGCAGCATATTATCGAGAAGACGCACCCTTTGTGGACGATAATACATCGGAAATTCCAGACAGTTTCGACGAAGCTCGCCCACTCTCTTCCTGGGTACATGATCCCACGGGCAGTCGTACCATGCTACATGCTGCCCCTATCACCTTCAGGCAAGGTCGATAGAAAAACACTACGCACACACGGAAACTCAATGACGGCGCAGCAACTGCTGAGATCGCCAAATAATTTGGAAGATCAAACCGCGCCGACTGAGGTTCCTGGAACACTTTCGGCTGAGTTCCCCGACAGCGAAGAGGAGTCTTCCGTCGGACAGCACACGGTGCTATCGGACACATACCCCTCAACAGAGGCATCGATGCCACTATCCGAGACTTCACTGCCTAGCCCTACACCGATTGAGAAATCCCTACGCCTAGCTTGGTCAGAGGTTTTAGGGCTACCCGAAGATTCGATCCTGCTCGAGGATGACTTTTTCAAGCTCGGTGGAGATTCTATAGGGGCCATCAGGATCGTAGCGGCTTGTCGCAAGCAGTCGCTCCAGATCAATGTTGCGAACATCTTTAAGAATTCTGCGTTGGGCAAGATGGCACTCGTTTGTAAGAGCACGGCATCTGAGAACCAAATAGTGTCTCCTGTTCAGTTCGTTCCATTCCAGTTCCTGCGGCAAGAGGATATCCCCGAGCTGCAGGGGGAAGCCGCCTTCCAGTGCGACGTCACTATCGATGGAATCGAAGACTTGTACCCTTGCACGCACATGCAAGAAGGTCTGATGGCGGTCAACCTCACGCGACCAGGCAGTTACACAGGTCGGTGGATCCATCCGCTGCCTCGGAACGTCGACCTCTCGCGGTTCAGACAGTGCTGGGAGGATATTCATGCCGCATCATCAATACTGCGGACCAGATTCGCAACAACTTCGACTGCTGGATCTCTGCAGGCTGTTATCAGAGAGAATTTCCAGTGGCTTTTGCACGACGACCTCGAAGCGTACCTCGAGCAAGACGATGCGAATCCAATGTTTCCCGGAGACTCGCTCAATCGCTTTGCTCTGGTCACCTCAGAGTCTGGCGATGTAACGTTTGTGTGGACCATACATCACATGCTCTACGACGGCTGGTCTCTAGCGATGCTCTGCGACCGACTCAATGATTCATACCATGGCCGTGCCATCAAGCCAGCGACCGACTATCGCAAGTTCATTGCCTACACGGAGAGATTGACGTCAAATACATTCGCGGACTACTGGAAGACAGAGCTACAAGGAGTGAATCCATCAAGCTTTCCTGCGACACCCAAGCCCGGCCACCAGTCCTTTGCTCGAGCTGTGGTGCGGGATGAGCTTAGTATAAACATCAACCCGTCTACTGGCATTACGATGTCTACCATCATTCGAGCAGCATGGAGTCTCATGATAGGCCACCTCTCAAAATCAGACGATGTCCTGTTCGGTGCAACAGTTTCGGGTAGAAGCGCACCCTTGGAAAACATTGAAAGCATCGAGGGTCCGACGATAGCCACAGTACCTGTCAGAGTTCGTATCGACAGAGGATCTGATATCCTCGACTTTCTGCGAAAGATCCAGGACCATGCCACCGCCATGATACCATACGAGCAGTCTGGAATCCAGCAGATAAAATTACTTAATCAAGACACCAAGAGCGCTTGCGAGTTTCAGAACTTGCTCGTCATCCAGGCAGGTGGTGGATGGGATGAGGCTGGACCCGGTCCGCTGGGGAAGCCGATCTATCGCGAGGAGTTTACGACCTTCCCTGTAACGTGCGAAGCATGGCTTCATCCCGATCGGATTGAGTTTGCGACGCACGTCGATGAGGACGTGACAAGTCGTCTCTTTGTCGCTCAAGCCATTGAAACAGTCAAGGGTATCATGAGCCAACTCGCCTGGGCTACATCTCACAGCTACAGTTCTTCCAAGGTTGCGGACTTGGCCCTTGACCCAAGTTCTGTATATATCCAAAACCGAGCTTCCCAATCTTTTGAGGCTAAGAAGCTCTCGGCTACACTTCATCAACTCATCACAGACATGAGTCTGTCACAACCTCAGAGAGACGCAGTGGTATCAACAGCCGACTCAATCTCCTACGAAACGCTGGAAAAAATGTCCTCTGCCCTCGCTGTTCATCTTATAGATACCGGCGTCTCAGAGGGAGACAAGATTCCACTGTGCTTCGAGAAATCCGTCTGGACTGTTGTTGCGATGCTAGGAGTGTTGAAAGCCGGCGCTTCTTTCGTGCCCCTAGACGCGGGCCAGCCCGTATCGCGTCTACGAAAGGTTGTTGCGCAGGCCAAAGCCAGGATAGTTCTTATGTCTGCATTCCAACACAAGGCAACCGATCTCGGTGCTATCGCGTCCATGATCATCGACCGGGATGCCCTTGACAGGATCTCCAAGCTCCAGCATCAACTACAACCACCATCTCAACTCAGTCCCGATAGTGCTGCCTACGTCATCTTCACCTCTGGGTCGACAGGAGATCCCAAGGGCATTGTTGTCTCTCATACTGCGTTTGCTTTCAGTGCAATGGCCCACGGTCCCGTCTTTGGCATGAATAATGAGCACCGTGTCTTACAATTCTCCGCTTACAGTTTCGATGCGAGCCTGTTTGAGATCCTGACGACCCTCATACATGGCGGGACAGTCTGTGTCGCCACCGAGAAGGAGCGCTTCGAGAACCTCGGGGACTTCGCAAGTCACGCGGGCGTCAACCTCGCCCTTCTCACTCCATCTGTGGCCCGCATCATCCGTCCCGCTGAGATGCCGTCGCTGAAAACTTTGGTTCTTGGCGGGGAAGCTCCTGACGAGATCTTGATCAAGAAATGGCTTGATGCTGGAGTCACCCTATTCAATGCGTACGGGCCGAGTGAATGCTCTGTGATCGCTGCTTGCCATCAGTGTACCTATGATGCAGACCCGAAAACCATCGGGTTCTCAGTCGGTTGCTCAGGTTGGGTTGTTACCTCAGACGATGACACGATACTCGTCCCGGATGGTGAGGTTGGCGAGTTGCTCATAGGTGGTCCGACTCTAGCCGATGGCTACCTAGATGACAATACGAAAACAGATGTCGCTTTCCTTTCGAGACAGTCTTGGGTATCAAGAAAGAACTCCCTAGGCACGGGCCGGCTGTACAAGACAGGAGATCTTGTGAAGAGAACCACCGATGGGACTCTGGTGTACGTGGGGCGGAAGGACCTTCAAGTCAAGTTGAATGGCCAACGAATCGAACTCGGAGATATTGAATCGCACATTTCTGTTTGCGATCTTACCAAACGTGGTATAGTCGTCTTTCCCTCGTCGGGGCCTTTCGCACACCAACTTGTGGCGGTTCTGGAGCTCGAAGAAGACGTTGGCCAGAGACCGGCTGGTCTACAACATATTATTTCTCGCTTCAATGTCGTTGCAGATAAAGTTCGTCGAGAGTTGGCCGGCAAACTTCCAAGTATCATGCTACCGGCACACTTCGTTGACGTTGCGACCCTCTCAAGGGAGAGATTTCCGCTTTCTTCCTCGGGCAAGGTCGACAGGAAACAGGTGACGGCATGGCTTCAAAGGTTGTCTGTCAGGGAGTCCGAGATCCTCGACACTTCTGCGCCGATACCAAGTACAGTGGCAACAATTCAATCCTACGAGCTCCCTGCCTACGAGTTGGCACAGAAGATCACGGACTTGGTATCTCAGAGAACGCTTTCGTCAGCGCCCCGCCTAGACGGTTTCAACGATGTCCTACTGCATACTTCGGGTCTAGATTCTCTCAACACGATGTCACTCATGCACTTCATTCGCCTAAAGTACAACGTCAGAGTTAGCATGCAGATGCTCATGGACGAGCACACGAGCATCAGGAGTCTGGCAGCTTTCATCACCAGTGCTGCTTCCAACAGACCAGTCACGTTGACATCTCCCGCTGTCAACTTGGAGACTCGAAAACTCGACTTGATGGCCGAAATTGATCGTCTGGATGCGGAGCTCCAGAGACTCCCAGGCATACTACCACGAGATACCCAGGGTAGTTTAACCATGAAAACAGACAATCTCAGGGTTTTTCTTACTGGCGCAAGCGGATATCTGGGCACTCAAATACTGCGACAACTTCTAGAGCGGCGCGATGTTGCCTGCGTCACCACTCTCGTACGCGGTGCAACGCCTCAAGCAGCAAAATCTCGTGTGGTTGGGGCAGCACAAAAGGCCCTTTGGTGGACCGAATTCCACGACGAAAAGCTGGACGTTTGGATGGGTGATCTGGCGAAACCCAAGCTCGGCCTTGACCGAGAACAATGGGACCTGTTGGGCGATGGCCACACTTACGACATGATCGTTCACAACGGAGCTGTCGTACATTGGAACAAGAGCTATGCAGCTCTGGAGGCTGTCAACATCCATTCAACAGTCCAGCTCCTCGGGATTGCTGTTCAGAATCTGGCTTTGCGATTTGTCTATGTCTCTGGCGGTCGGCAATGGAAGAATGCCGAAGAGCGGGTCGAGGATGTCGCGCGCGAACTTTCAGACTCAATGGGCTACAGCCAGACGAAGTTCGTTGCTGAAGTTCTTGCCAAGAAAGCTGCGGAGCGGTGTCCGCTCGACCAGAGAAACATTGGTGTCTTCAGGCCAGGGCTTATCATCGGGACGCCCGCTGAAGGGGTAGCAAATATGGACGACTACATCTGGAGGCTTACGGCTGCGAACATTAAGATGGGAATCTACAATGCAGACGAGGAACAGACATGGCTGCATCTCTCAGACGCTGCCACAACTTCAATGGCTGCCATTCGCACCGCATTCAACCCAGAGTCATCAGCCAATCCGGTGGTACAGCATGAAGAGGGAATGACTTGGGGGGCGTTCTGGACTTTGGTCAAAGGGGTGGGTTACGACATCCTTCCAGCACGCGCTACTGAATGGCTATCGACAGTTAGAAACGATATCTCACGTCGGAAGGAGAAGCATACCCTATGGCCTTTGGCCCACCTACTCGAAGACGGCAGCATGGAGTGGGAGGAGACGGCAAATGGCCACGATAACTGTCCGCTGCATCTCAAGGTAGCCGTGAGGAAGAACATGGAGGCTCTTGTGAGTGTGGGTTTCCTGCCGGCCGCGCGTCAGCGTCAATCCCAGCAAGCCAGTCAAGCTGCCGTAGGCATATTTTCTAGGACTTGAGTGTTCTAAAGGCCAGGAGTTATGGGGTTGGTTTCCTTTCAGATTTTAGGTAGTATTGGGATGCCTAGAGATATGCAAATTGTCAGCACTATGCGTTGTGTTTGCTGCTTCAATCGGCTGCTTATTGTCCCACGTCTGTTAAGTCTTACTTGAGATGTATCTTGGCGCGTAATGTAGCCCTGGGGGCGTCGCGGTGACGTAGGTGGTGCACCATCACAAGGCGAGATGTTAAGGTTGTCATTCACGCCCTTGTACCCCTTGTACCCCATGGTAGCCTAAAAATTTTTGAGGAGATTGAAAAAGTCATTGATATCTTTCATCTAGTCTTCACAAATCTTCGACTTGGTTCATCCCGAAATCACAGACTTCCTGAGGCTCACAACCTTACCTGCACCACAATGGAAGGCCTAATCACTATCAAGGCACAGTGCATGTGTAAAGCACACACATTCTCCGCTTCACTTCCGAAATCTGAATTGCCGCTCAACGCATCTTGCTGCCACTGCACATCTTGCCGCCGACTCACTGGATCCCTCTACAACCCTGCCGTCGCGTGGCCAAACGCTTCTGAAGACCTATCTGCTCTGCGCAAGTACGCGTTCTCTCAACACCTTGATGTTTACTCGTGCAACATTTGTTCGTCACAACTCTTCGCCCGTGGCCACAATCCCAGTATCGCTCCATACGTCACGACGGGTGCTTTGGAGAACATACCTGATCTTGTCAAATATGACAATCACATGTTCATCGGCGACACTATTGATGGCGGCCTTGCGCCATGGCTTCCGAAAGAAGAGGATGGTCACCCGGTTCAGCGCTGGATAGGGCATCGCAACAGCGAAGAAGTTCCATTCGACTGGCCAGTCAGCAAGTCTATCCCTGCCTCTAGGCTGAATGCTAGCCCCTCTCCATCCTCGACGCCATTCCACTGTCACTGCAAGGGTGTTCAGCTATCACTGAGAAGCGCCGCCGACTTGGAGGTCGACCCAGACAAGGAATCGACTTCGACGTGCGTGGATCCGAAGACACTCAAGTTCAAAGCATGCTGCGACTCGTGCAACTCTTGTCGACAACATTTTGGGTCAGACATAATTGCTTGGACATTTGCTCCTCTAACGCACATCAATTTCAGCTCTGAACCCGAGTCGGCACCGTCCCAGTTCCCGCAGACAATTGCTGAACTCAAAGAAGCAGTTCTATCCAAGACCAAAGACCCACGCCTTGGAACGTTGGCGGTTTACAACAGCTCTCCCGAGGTAGAGCGATATTCGTGTTCAGTATGCTCAGCCAGCATATTCTACACTGTCTATGACCGCGAAGACATGGTTGATATCGCGGTTGGTTTGTTAGATCATCCGGATGGTGCACGTGCTGAAGCATTGTTGGCTTGGAATTATGGGCTGCTTGGGTGGGCGAAGGATGCAGCAGGCGGATGGCGAGAACAACTAGTCGCGACGACGAAGGACTCCATGAAGGAGTGGGCCCAATCCATGAACGAAAATCAGAGTATCGTCGACTAGGGGACAGCTCAAACCCGCCTGGAGAGCACTCAAGAGCCGGACAAACAAGACTCTGGCCAAACTGAAGGGTTGGCCTCGCGATCGCGAGAGCGAAAAAAAGAAAAAAGAAAATCGCGTGCCGCCGCGAGAGGCATCAAGGACAGCTTCACAACTACGATAACCAATCACCAGCGTCGATGGTTTAGTGGTAAAATTCTCCGTTGCCATACAGCAGCGTCGGGGAGCCGGGGGTTCGATTCCCCCTCGACGCAATGTTTTGCTTTCTGAGTCTGAGGAAGACTTTGTGAAGAGCTATGATTCTCGTAGATCTAACGAGCTTCTCCTCTTGGTGGCTCTTTATAATCGAAGTACATGGCTCAAGGTTTTCTCATTATCAACTTCTCATTGACATCTACTACCATAAGCGAAATACAGAGAGCTCTCGATCCGTCATTGCATAATCACTTGGAACTGCCATCGTTGACAGGAACAAATTCCCAAGACCTTCCGTCCCAAGTAGGGAATTGTAGATGATTCCAAGAGGTGATGCAGCTAGCATGACTGAGGTGCCGTTACTGGCAGACAAAAGCCTCGGTGTTAGTTTCATGAGCCTCAGACCCTCTATCGATGGCTGCCACCTATGTTTGACATCGTTTGGTGTGTAGAGAGGATCTCCTGCTGGCATGAGCATCGACTCTCCGATATTTCCAGGAAATGGCTGTGGGTGCCGGACGCCCATGTCCAACAAGACTTGCAGGTTCATAAGCTGTATGATGGAAGCGTTGTAGATGATTAACTCGGCAGCCTGTTCTGGAGTCTTCACCTCAATTGGCTTCGATAGCAAGGTTTTGGCCCAGAGCAGTGGAATATTTTCTGCTTCTCCTTCGAGAGGCAGATGAATTTCCCTGGCAGCACCTGGGTTGTTGTATTCCCAGCGCCATCTCCAGGCATGTAGATCCCTGGAAAGCTGATCAATTCTGGCATGCGCAGCATCTTTCTCACCTCCACATAAAGATCGATTTTGTGACGCGATAGAAAAGGTGAGGCCGGGAATGTCGACGAAAAGATCCATCAGCAGGTCGTGGGAGGTTTTGGGTATGAAGTGCCATGGAATGGTTTTCCATCGCGTCTGTTCAAAGAATGAGTGATCATGCTGGTTGAACGAATTGCACGCCTAATGCCACAGTATCTGCTATTAGTAAAGGCTCGAAGTACTAAGGAGGCACCAAAGTATCAGGCCCAAAAGTCTCTTACGTGAAGCGCCCTAATTTGGCATAAATAAGTCAACATCGGCTCTTGCTGAAAGCATTCAGGTCCACACAATTCTATGATTTTCGACATGCCATAATAGTGAGGAACGTTGGGCACGTTCTCCACTGCATACTGTAGTTGTCAGTACACTCAACAAATTCGTCTGACCAAAGTTCCTTTCTAAAGACTTACTTGGTAAAGACTAAGGATGATGATTGTAAAGGCCCATCGAGCCAGTTCCTGGTTGGACTTCGCTGACACGGCATGGTGTAATGCTCTAATTACCTTGCCATTCAACTCGTAGCCCTCGGCCAACATATTCGGCTCGTTGACAGAATTGCCCATGAAGCCAAGCGCCGTCGCCAAGCTTCCCGTGTAGTCGGCCTTGGCCACATCTGAACTTGACTCTTCGTCCAATGACATTCGTAGGAGAGGTTTCCAGAATGGGGCCCAGCGGTAGTGGGCCACGAGGTGTGAGAATGCCATCCGGGCACGGAAAGCTGTAAACGGAAGCTCTGGCACGATGTTCTGCTGGAAGACGGTACTCGAGCTCGTGTTTGACACTCTCACTAGTTGTTGACTGCCACCTGCATCGCCAGAGGCGGCGAAATTTTGCATACGGAGCGGCATCTCGTAGCCTCGGCATATGTGGCCGGACTTGAGACATCTCTCACATGCAGGTCGAGCTTTGTCTAAGTAGTTTCATCTGTGTGTAAGTAAGGGGACTCCTGTTCAGACTCTACAGGCTAAAAAACTGTACAGTAAGAGGACGGCGAACATACCACATTTGACCCGTCTTCGTCGGCAGGTATGACAATAGCCGCTAGTTGGTGGGCGTCCCATGGTGGAATTTAGTTGCGTAAGGTAGGTGAACTTTGTGAAAATTAGAATGCCCGTGATAATTCGATTCTGGGGACTCATTACACCGGAACAGCCGTCGAAAAGAGAATGGGGAACTGGTTGCCGCAGGTGTTTTTATCATGGGAGGTATTTATAAGAGAACTGGATATTTTCCAGTCCATGGAATGGACACCGTTTTGAAATATTGCCGAATAGATGCGATCATGATATCCCGTCATCCAAGTATCAGAAGACCTACCCCGGTGCCAATGCCGGACTTTACGGAGACGTGGGGCAAAAGAGATTGAGTAAGCACAGCGAGCGGCAAAGCCCATTGGTCGCGCGCGCGCTTGCAGCTAAGGCACTTTTTGACTCTTGAGTCATCGCATAAGATGTAGGTAAGCCGCACTCTAATTCTCTTCAGTTCTAATACATCACTTGGCTTAAAGTCCGAAGCCCCCACTGGATACCACGGTATCCGTTCTCATTGGCCAGCGTCATGCTGACTGCATCTTCATTTGGTTATTCGTTCTCTAGTCCAATCATAGAGACGTATCTGAACATGCACGGAACGATCGCCACGGGTACTTTTTCTCTTTTCCAGATAATCACAAGGATTATATGCCGAAAGGAGGCACTGGTCTCATCGGTGTCTCCAGTTGCCGCGTTGTCTTAATAGACAACGACAACATCGTTGTGAAGGATCGCAGGCTGATAGTGGCTCATGTCTGACTATTTGCCTGATGCGTGTTGGCGTTCTTTCGATGCTAGAGTAGGCCATGTTGAGGGTTTATCGATAATTCGCCGGAACTTGTGATGCAGACATGGAAGTTATGATGCACTCAATAAGCATTAGTCTTGACGATCTGCACCTTTGGTCGTAATACTCATTCCCCAAAGGCATTGGCTTATTTTTGTTTATTCCAGTCGGAAGGTCCTTGATACACAGGTGAAAAATTGAAGTGATATCTTAAAATAAGTTATTGAACTTAACGTGGTATGAAGGTTGAACTCATATCAAGGCCTGCTAAGCTAAGGTAGTTGGAGGCCGGAAGCATTGACCAATGGAGTTACTTAGGTGCCTCAAGTGTATATGTACCGTCGAGGCACATACACTGAGTCACGGTCAATAGTTTCCGTCAAATAATACCCTAACGGTACAACAATCTTTCTGCATACATCCTCCGCAACCGACAAACCGGGTGGCAGGTTGATGTTGACTGGGGTCAAGATCCTCCGTACGTGCCGTACCAGCCACGAGTTAGCCGGAAGTACCCAAGTTCAACAAGGAAAGACCGTATCCAAGAACGGCTGCATAGACCTGTGCGCATTACTTTAGATAGAATCTCACATGTAGCCCAGGAATTGTCTTCTACCAGTAACCTAATCCATCTTCTGAACGCAAGCAATGCTGGCAGCTAAGCCCATTGAAGTGGAGATTGTGGACTTTGCCACGGTAAAGTGAGCAGGCTGGTTGATCTACAAATTATTGATACCAGCCCTAAACCCCTCATTCACCCAGCCAATTTGACCTGACTGTTCGAACTAGCCGAACGCCTCCTGGCTGGTGACATAAATGGATTTGAGGGGGACTTCACAAGCTTCCTGTCTATTCGGGTGGTGGAATATGAATCGGGTGAGGGTTTGGTCGGCAAGGTAGGTGCGATCGTCACCTCTTTGTCT
>JFFI01001175.1:0-14705 GCA_001563125.1 Colletotrichum salicis | reverse complement strand
AGAGTCTCACGCTCTACCGATTGAGCTAGCCGGGCGGACGGCTTGATGTTTGATGGAGGAGGAGAGGCTTGGGACTGGCCATGTTGCGATGTGGTGGATTCGTCGTCCCCGACCCATCTTCACGACGATGGTCTACGGAGTATGGGGAACCACTGATCAGTGATGGCGTCGGATATGATGTGTGAGAACCTGTGCGCAGGATCCATCCGGAGTTAAGTCACTTCCTTTTCCTAGGGCTGAGGGTGTGGGCTAGGTGAACTAGGTGAGCCAGGTGTTTGAGACACCACATGCCAACGTCGTACAGAGGGATATTGTGGCTGGAATATCTGATGACTGGTGTGAGAAGATTCCACGAGGATCTGTGATTTTGAGCTTGGAAACCTGACAGCTCGCTCCTTGGGAAGCTCGTGCTCGCTTTCAGTACGTCGCCAGCGTACTGTTTGGCTGGCTTAAGCTTTGCGGCGCCTCGCTTTTGCAAGCCACGATATGGGTCATTGGAGGAAGTTTGTCTTGGTTGCTTGAAGTAGGTTCGTGTTAGCGTGGCAAGAGCAGCCAAGCCATGGCCGAGGCCGGGCTGTGTTGTGCCAGCTAGGATTGCAGACCAAGCTAACGGCATCACCATCGAAGTGAGATGAGCAGAAGGTGAGATGAGTACAGAATCACGACTACGCAAGCCAAGATGATATCACGCTTTGCAAATGAGTAAATGTGACCAGGTAACTTCTTCTTGATGAACAGCTAGAAAAGCCTTCTATCGGTAATAAAGAGTCTCGGTCTTCCTTGAAAACGAAAACAAACGTGGGGTAAGTTGGGTCCTAGCATCCATTTCGTTGCCCTTCCCACCTCCAACGCGATATGCCGAAAGCTGAGAGAGTCGTAAACGGCTGTAGACGTCGACGGTCATGTGAAGCCGTGAGTCCAAGCAAATCCTTCCTCCCCTGGTTTCCATCTGCAAGGCGGTATGTCGGAAGGAACGTGAAAGACTTGAGAAAGACGTAAGATGTCGACGGTTATGTGAAGTCGTAATAGCGATGCCGTGTGTAGAGGTATAGAGAGAGGTATGATCTTTCTCCATCAGTCGTTGCCGTGACGTCCGTTGCGATATCATCAATCTCAATCCCAAAGTTCCACCTATCCTTCCGAAAATCCCCATAACCATATGAGAAGCTGAAAAAGTCCTAAGTGCGGACTAAAAGAAAAGAAATGTGAAAAGTCGACCGGTGAATGTGAGAGCCGTATCAGCGATACCGTAGCCTGTAGGGAGAGAGGTATGATCCGTCTCCATCAGTCGTCGTGACGTCCGTAGTGAAATGACCAATTCCAATAACCATCCAGCCATCAGAAACCCACTGTCATGACTATTCGAGATATCCTATCGCAGACCAAAAGAAACCGGATTCGCAAAACCTGTCCTTCGAAGCAGACCACAGCCAGAATCAACGGCTTCGTGTCGTCGTATGAAATAAAGTACCACCAAACGGCGGAACGAGAATCCTGCCACTGAGAGAGACCGAGATTCGTGGATCGAGACTGCCGAATCAGAGCGGGCGAGGGAGGCCGATATCGGGAGTGTTGCCCATGAATGGGCGGTACAGTGCATGATATGCAAAGACGCGTCTGTTGTGCTCCTCCTCTGTGATCGGTCCGAAGATAGGGCGAGAGCCGGGAGAGGGCGAGCGGCGCGGGTAGGGGATGGGAGGTCCGGCTCCGGAGTTGCGAGCGCGACTGAGTTCTTCCTCGGTGAGAGGGACGGGCGAGGGGAGGCGAGTGCCGGGGGGGAGTTGGCGGAGACGGCCGGCGGGGTCCTGTTTATATAGATATCAGCATCGTGTACCGACGTAGAGTCGGGCAGGTACCAAGGGGAGGTAGATCGAGGGAGGGAGGAAGGGATCAAGTAAAGGGGTATAAATACGTACAATCCACGAGGGGTCGGTGCCAACGCCACGGCGCCGCCGAGTCGCCTCAGCGCTCATCTCCTCCGCGGAGAATCCTCCGGGACGGGAGACAGTCCAACGGCGAGGACCTTCCTAGGGTCCCCGGCCAGCCAGACTGTCTCCTCCAGCGCTGTTGTCAGAGCCAGAGCCACCGACTGAGGCCCGACGGGCCGCCTCTGCGCGCCGGAAGGCAGCACGGCGACCCGTCGCTGCCCCGGGGATCTCCATTGGCATAGTGGTGGGAGCGTCGTCTTTGGAGGAGGAGGAGGAGGGGGCGGCCATCTTTATAGTTATCTAGAATAGGTAGAATAAGTGGTTAGTATTCCTCTCCATCGTTTCGTTCGCTCGTATTCGTCCATGAATGTGATGTAGGTGTGAAGCTATTGAAAGAGACAAAAGGACTGAAAATTAGAAAACTCACTGGTAGGAGACGTGTTGGTGTTTGTATTGTGATTGTTGCTGTTGAAAGACTGAAAAGCTGGCTTGTGTAGAGTAGAAAAGTGAGGTGTGTAAGGTTGAAGAAAGGAAGAAAAGAAAAGACAAGTTGAGGAGCTCTCCATGGGTGGAAAAGATATCCCAGACGTGGGGCTCCTGTGAAGGCATCATTAGGGCTTTGTCAAGAGCAGGACCACCTCACCCTACTGCAGCTTGAAAGGGGGCAGAGTGAAGATGTGGCTGAGGAGGAGGTGGGCAGGCCTGGAGAGTATCGTCATGGCGATGTGAAGGCTGATGTGCTGCTAAGGGCGGGACCTTGGCACCATGGCTAACGGTTGGTTGAAAGGACTTCCGTGCCTTTCACTAGTGTTGGAAATGCAGGTGAGAAATGGCAATCTAGGAGGACTTGGGAGAGGTGGTGGTAGTGATGTGGTGGGAATGGCTTCAATTGCAGAGGCAGTCTGCCCTTGTCTGTCCCTGATGATGCTATCTGGTATCTTCAAAAAACAACAGTCGTATCCATACCCGACATCATAGTATGCTCTTGGTCTTCTGTTCCTCTTTCAACCGCTTATGCTCCTCAAACTTCTGCTCATGCTCAGCAACAGCAGCCTTCCCAACCCCCTCGTGATGCTTGAGGATGAACTTCTCGGGCTGGTCCTTAATCATCTGCCCCATGCAGTCCCTAAACTCCTCCTTCTCCCCTGGTCTAACCCCGTACGTCAAGTCTCCGTCAATGATGATCTTCTTAAATGCCTTGTTCAGCAAGCCGCGGTACATGCTGTCCTTAGCATCGGTGCCGGGGACCAAGCTTTGGCAAACTTCCTTGATCTTTGCTCGAACCCTGTCTTCGCCGAGGCTCAGTATGAGATCCATGCATTGACGCGACATCATCGGTTGAAAGTTTCCCCAAATGGAAAAGGCTTCTTGATGGACGTCCCAGTGGTATAGATGGGGGCGTCCTGCGTATCGCCCTTCTTCTCGACAGCGGGGGAGGAATTCGTCAAAATATTGGCGGAAGGCGGGCCGCTTCAGTAAGCGCTGCTTATTCTTACTCTTGAACTTCTTTCTTGCGGGCTCTTCCGCAGTTTCGGTACCCCTCTTGCCCTTGGCCTCTGGCTCCTTTGGTTCCATGATCATATCCGGGTTCGTTGCATCGGGGTTGTTGTGCCGACCGTAGTCGGTCTCGATGCAAAAGAGGCGACAGGATGCGATGTACTCGTACATCTCGACTCGAGTCGCAAAGGGCTCCGAGAATCTTGCGACATCGAGGCCCAAGAATATGAGCACCTCGGCAGGATCCCTCGAGATATGCACCTTGGGCCACTTCTTGCTATATCTCTCGTATCTTTCAATGTCGTTATTCCGGAGTGACATGGAGTAGTCGTCCACAGTCAGCCCGCGTGGCTGGATGATTGTCTGCATGATGCTCCAGAGATCGCCGTGGGCGTGCTTGAACAAGATCCATTGCAGCTGTTGGAGTGAACTGCAGATGGTCAGGTCGACTTGGATATACCGCTTCGGCTCATCAGTATCCATCTCCGTATCCGTCACTGGCCACGGGATGGCATAGTTGTCGCCAACGGGGTTGTAGATTGCGTGCTTGGCACCGAGAGCGGCAAAGATGGCCTCGTGTGCCTCGTCTTTGGACATGATCGAATGGCTCGGTGTTCTCTCTTGTCCCTCGCCATAGTCGTTGGCCATATCGAACCACTCTTCGCCATCTTCCCGTTCTTCCTGCCGTCTGGGAATAGACTCCGATGATGTCTTCCCACCGCACTTCCCGACAAAAGGTGCTCTCTCCCAGGTGACCAGAATATCGATATCGCCATAGTCTTGCTTCTCAGGACCTTCGATAGGGCTGGCTACACAAAGGTACAGCTCTCGCAATGCAGCGAAACACTCGGCCTTGGCTCGTTCGTACACTGTGGCGGGCATTCGTGGTGTGTTCAGAGGGTCATTCCCAGATGCGAAGGCAGAGCCTCCCATTGCGAGATTGGTAGGCCAGGTGCACAGTGAGGGGTTGATCTGTCTGCACTGATTAGTCTTCATATACACGTGGTTAAAGGTGCATTATATCCCTGGGCCAACGTCACTGTTTGCAAGGCGAACTTTGGTCAATGAGCACGAGAAGTGATACAAGAAAAGAACCACAACGAGATCGCTCGATAGTTGAAGTATCCTAAACGGTACTCGGTATGAAATCTTGGAGGTGTAAGTCAATAGAAATTGAGGATGTCAATGCCGCAGACAGCAACTCGAGCGATGGGAGATAATGGTGCTTGGACTTGGGTGACTCAATCGGCAGCGCCTGACTCAACAGCTAGGGCGCAGATGCAGATGGTCTCCAAACAGGCCGATGCGAAGTCAGCTTCAAGAAGGAGGCTTCGTCTGTCACTGGGCTGTTGCGACTTTTGAAGTAAGATGAGGTGAGATGGGGAAACAACAAGCTACAAGTTTGTTCTCCCATTTCAATACTCCGGGAGCTTGGAAGGAGGTGGAGGGGTCTCCCCTCACTGTGTGAAATGATGATGATGGAGTCTTAACCACGGTGTCCACGGTACGTACCCCGAACAAGTTCACTCTTTCTAGCCAGTCTGCTCTCAAAGAACAAGTAGAAAAGGGAAAGCAAGTGACACTACAGTTGGGAGTTGAATGAAGCTGGAAACATGTTCCTTAAGTTCCATTACCGCTTCGGAGAGGGTTCCCTTGTCTCTCATCCAAGGATCTTGAGGGAAGGACAGTGCACTTCGGGCCATCTACAAGCAAAGCAGTCTTCCCTTCGTCCATTGAATTGAGAACTATCTGACCTCACCATGAACTAGATGTATAGTTACGTGGTCATTATGCCCTTGGAAAATTCTGGTTCTGTCTACCAGTGTTGCGTCTCCTGACTCCAATATTGGGCAATTTTCAACATCTTCAGCTCGTGAGTCCATCTCAGCACCCCGCAAGTAGCAGGAACCCAGCAGGCGATAAGAGGCTTATTAAAGGTACGCTGCTTCCTTTAATCGGCAGCCATTCATAGTCAAGGAGCTCGATATTCAATCGCGAGTTATCAGGTCATTGACTTGAACTTTCTGGTCTAGGTTGCATCATGACAGTTCCGGGGAGTGTCCGGAGCCTACCGGAGATCACTTCGGCAACAAGTGGAGCCAACCCGGAAGGCTACGGTGCCATCTCTGACCACTTTCCATGGGCAGTTGACTTCACACCTCTCTCGCCTCGTGCCATTGGCAAGAAGGGCATCAAAACGATTCACTTAGCCACGCCCACGTCTATCTTTTTGACCTTGTTCCTTTTGTAGGGCTTTTGACCTTGCCTTCTTCGCTTGTTGCCTTTCAACACGCCATTGTAAGGAAGGTACACAGATTCTTCATTCTTCAACATCCACCTTCTTCTCTTTTCTCTCCCACAAACAAAACCTCAAAGTAGAGGAAATCTCACGAGACAACCACTTCCAACACAATCTTCCGTCTGCTTCCTCTGCTCACCATCATCTACTGCGGACTCGGATCTCTACCGCTGGTTAGCGCCATTGTTGGCATATCTCTGCATACGTAACTTACCTTTTTCACACTACACTACAGCTGAGCCGCTCGAATCATCGCTCAAAATGGAGAGAGTCATCGACTACCGCATTACCTCGCGCCCCATGGCCGAGGATGCCAACAAGGAAGCTGCAGACGCCGGCAGAAAAAACGTCCATGACATGTGAGTTGGCTCGATCCTGAGCCTGGCCGTGTTCTGACATACCTGGAATAGCTGCGAGGATGAGTTCGTCCACATCTACTGTGGTGACACTATCTTCGTTGTCTATCGTGAGATCATCACCGCAGGATCCATGTACTTCGATGCCTGTCTCTTCGGCTTCTTCAAGGAGTCTACCACTCAGGAGATCGTCCTCGACGACATTGAGCCCAAGGCTCTCGAGTTCTACCTTCAACTTACTCATGGCTGGTACTTTGAGATAAAGTCTTACGGTACCAAGGTCGTCCCCTTCTCTCTGTTCGATGACCTCATCAACGCCAACGACCCCGTGGCCTTCAAGAGGGCTCACCTGGAGATCCCTAAAATCAAGCTCAAGATGATGGCCCAGATGTGCATTCTCTGCGATCGTTTCATTCACCGCTCGCTTCTCTGCATCGTCAGACACATGTTCATGACCTTGCTGGCCCGTACCAAGAAGAACTGGACCACCCTCAAGTACGAGGACTCTGACTGGAACACGGTTCACCATGTCGACTTCATGCTCGACTACATGGCTGCCTTCGATATCTTCTCCACCGGCCACGACGATGAGCACCTCATCAGGGACGCCATCTCGGAGAGCTTCTACTGGTTCACCAGACACACCCCGTCTCTCATCAAGCACTTCTGGGACATCATGAGCCCGACGTTCATCTCCGAGTGGGACGTCTCTCGCCACATTGTCTGGGATTCTGAGAGCGAGATCATCGTCGGCCGCGAATACGTCAGATTCGATCACGCCAAGAAGCTGTTCATCACTGATCAGCTCATCTTCGAGAACTCGACCAAGCGCCAGAAGAACATCAGAAATGACCGTGTCGACCACATGTGCTCGATCGAAGACCGTATCAAGCTTTTCCCTTTCGTTGAGGAGCAGGAGCTCAACGCCACCCGCATCGCCCGTCTCCGCGCCCTCGTCGAGAAGGTCCAGCGCAAGAGCTCCACTCCGTACCGTACCTTCATTCCTGGTGCCACGGTTCACCCGGTTACTAGCCAGAATGGCCTCGGCCAGCGTGCTACTTCCAAGAAGCCGACCAAGAAGCAGGCCAAGAAGCAGGCCAAGAAGCAGGCCAAGAAGCAGGCCAAGGCTTACCATGCGGGAGGTGGCAATCGCGGAGTAGGCCGTGATCGCGACAACGTCGCTGAGGGTCAACGCAACCATAAGGTTGGTCCACGTCAGACTGAGCGTCCCCAAGCCCAGCGCGGGGATGACATCCCTGATGCCACTCCGAAGAACACTCACAATCATCTTGGCAGTGGTGGCCAAGCTCATCTTCAAGGTCGTGGCGGCGGTCATCGTGGCAAGAATCGCGGCCAAGGTCACGTTCAAGGCCATGATTCTCAAGGCCAACTTCAAGTTCAGGTCCACGGCCAGGCTCAAGGTAAAGCTCAAGGTCGTGGCGGCGGTCGAAGCAAAGGTCATGCTCATGGCCATGCCAAAGACAATGCTCAAGACCATACTCATGTTCTTGTTCAAGATCAGGCCCACGGTCACGCCCACGGTCACGCTCAAGGCCAGGCCCAGACTCGTGGCGGCGGTCGCGGCAAGAACCGCGGTCAAGGCCAGGCTCAGGACCATGCTCGGGGTCAAGCTCAAGACCATTCTCAAGACCATGCTCAGAGCCAGGCCCAGGGTTGCGCTGGATTTGCTGGCGGCAGTCGTGGCAAGGGTCGTGGCCGTAAGGGACATCGCGCCCGCAAGACTCAGGACAACTCTTGAAGAGTGACCTATTCTCAAAAAATCGCTCGCCGTTCACGGTTATATCGCCAGCTTCCGTTCTCATTCGAGCTATCATATGGTAAAGGCTCTCAAAGTAAGCACTACCCTGAGGTGTAGGGGTCAATTTTGTGGTTTCAAGGTTTCAACTATTTTGTAAAGTTCGGGACAAACAAAAGTTTTGTGTTTTCTTTGGAATGGGCTCGAGGCTCCAGCTCTCATGATGACTTGGTATGAGGAACGGCTTTCTTTTTTTCAGGTTGTCCCAGGAGGATCCGAGGTTTGGACCGTTCGAGGTGATGGCCTGGGTATTGTACGATAGGAAAGGAAAATAGCATTAGTATGACATCATGTTATAACCATTGATACTTCCCTCGCCATGTGACACTGATGATGGTGGTAGTCAGTCAAGACAAAGTGAGTAGCCGAGCAAGCGTTTCCCATGTGGCATTTGTTGACGAGGGACTTGCTCTGGCTTCTGCAGATCACCTCATCAATTCTCCGCCCGCCTCTGCTGTCCAACCTTGCGAAGACGGCCTCTAATGTTAATGGATAGGGCTGAATCAATTGAGACTCCGAGAGGCAGATGTCTTAAACGAGGCACTATTAGGGGCGTCAGGGGGGCTCAAATCTCAATCACCATGCGCTGCATTGTCCAACCCATTTTCCCTCGGCACTACCGGCGCGCACTTGGCTCGCGGCTGTGCTTGTCTGCTGTTGACGAGAGCGAAGATCCCAGATCCATGACACTTCGTTGACTGAACACTCCCCACAAATCGTGCGAACCGCCAGCATGGGATTTGACAACGAGAGAATAGAGTTCACTATATAAATGAACACACGATGGGCTGGACCGGAGCCCTTGATTGACCCGAGTGGCGCGCAAGAATGGAGCGTGAATCTTGGCAACAAAAGTTTAATAAACATGGCAGGCGGACACGGACAATGACGATGATTCAGTGTTAAATAAGCGACCTGCCCGCTCATCTAGTACGCCATCGCACCATTCTGCTGCCGATCCAACTTCGTCACTCGTTTCCTCACACCAAGCAGCTCATCGATCACCATCACACTCATTTGCCAGCCAGTAACCATGCACGTCCCCTTCGCTCTCCGCGCCCTGGCCTCTGCAGCCCTCTTTACGCCCTGGGACAAGAGCCAGTGGATCGCCTCCGACGACACGGTCCGTAACGGCGCGAGTCATTCCACCCTCGACATCATCGAAGCCGGCGCCGCCGGCAACCCTTTCACCGAGTCGATTGCAAACTTCCACGGCAACCTCGACTACGCGACGCTCGGCGGCGCGGGCTTCGCGTCCCAGCGGACCGTCGACGACTGGCCGAGTCTCGATATCTCGGCGTACGATACCATCACCCTCGAGATCCCGTTCACGGACGGGAAGAAGTACACGTTCAACCTGAAGGATACGGTGCCGCCGCCCGTGAATGGCGTGGAGCAGTCTGGGGTTAGCTGGGAGTTTGATTTCCAGATTCCGGCGGTGAATCATACGGACGGCGCGGTTGAGAAGGTGGTGATGCCGTTAAGCGAATTTGTGCCTACTTTCCGTGGAAGGGTTCAGAATGATACTGCGCCTCTCAACTTGACGAGCATCAAGAGGGTCAATTTCATGATTCGAAGGTTGGTGAGGTCTCTCTCGCGAAGATTCGGGTAGATGCTAATTTTGTCTTAGCTTCTTTGCTGAGCAGGATGGAGATTTCGAGTTGCACATCAAGTCTGCGATTGCTTCGAAGGAGGGAAGCAAATAGATTATCTATCACCAATATTCAATACCCACACAAGCGGATATCATCAAATTCTGCCTAAGGCTCTTCTATGATTTTAATAGGGCCAAAGGTCACACTCAAAGGCCCCAGCACTGATTTTCTGAAGCTCATATGACCGGATACACCGCCTGGAAACCAGATGCATTTCGGCCCCGCCCTCCCACGTCGTCTGATGTCTCGATATAAGCCGCATCAAGCACCCTGTGAATGGAATCGCATCTCACAACTCGGTGCTTTCCGATGTACGAACAATTAGGCAGTCATCTTTCTCAAATGCTTCGCAAGAGCCCCATATTGCTTCGTATCGCGGCCGTACGGAGTAGAAAGCGTCAGCATCAATTCCTAAACTGGAAGAAAAATTGGTGAGAAGTGGAGGCGGTCGCCAGCCCAGCGATCCATTTCCCACTGTGACCCCGTCTTACGGCCCGCAGAAGAGCACCGACCAACTCATACATGTCTGCTTATTGCTTACAACCCAATTACTAGAGGTAACATCGTCTCGTAGCCTTGCTCTTTCATAGGGACTTTGGTTCATGATATCTAGTCTCATTGCTAGGGTATGCTTCTGGTTCCGTATATCGGGGCCCGCTTTCCCTGCATGCGATAGTTTGTCGCCCGCATGTTGATCTGTCCCGGCTAGTATTCCCGAAAGCTATGTGGACTCAAGCTTATACCTTACTGGGTTTCTGTACGCGACCTTCCTAATCTTGTCTACGGCACTTGACATGTAACATCAATCACTGGGCTTAAGTCCTCAAGAGCTAGGACAGAACACAACCCTTCGGGCTTTTATGTGGTCAGAGTGATATCCTCGAGATGCTCACTGGTGCGGCTTGCTGCCCTTAAACTGTCTCGATAATCTCACAGAGTAATAATCCCATGGTAGGCTGATAGAAACTCCAGGCGTGTTGATCTCATGTCTCCCATGCATTCCAATAAGCACGGTGGGCACTTGAATCTGTGCGTCCCTGTCCGCTACCGGTGGGGCTTACACAAAGCCTTTGGAGTCTAGAAGGCCTGATGATCCTCGCCCAAATGATCGAGAAATGCTGCGATAGGTCATCGTGAGACCTTGTTGTCTGGTTTATCTACAAGGCTGAGCCGACATGCCCGAGACCCTTGTGTTTAGTGAGCTTCCATGTATCCTTACTTCAAGCTTTGTGTAGAAGGCATGCATCGTTTGAGGCTTTTGAAAAGAACTTTGGTAGAATTTCAGCTCTAGCCTTGAGACCCATGCCGAGCTGTGGTCCCGGAGAAAGTTTCTATCGAACAAGCAGTCCATGTCTACTCTCACGATGAAGTATAAAATACCCACACAACCTCCAAAGTCTCGTCTCTAGTCTTCAGCACCAGCCACTCCTCTTCTTCAAGACGCAACCCCCAAGAACCCGCTCAATTCCTCAAGATGGTCAACGTTGCCCTCTCTGCCCTGGCCGTCCTGGCCGCGGCTCCCTTCATCGGAGCCGTCCCTACCGCGACCCAGTCCGACGCAGCCGAAGTCTTCTCCTTCGCTAGGTGGGTTGACGGCATCATCGCCAACCCTGAAGGAGACAATTTGACTCCTAGCGAGGCTGTCGAGGCTTGGAGGGAGTCTGTCAACGCCACCGACTCTGACGGCACCACTTTGACCAACATGATGATCCAGAAGCGTGTCTCGTGCAACACCATTGCCGGCACTGAAGCCTCCGTATGTCTCCGTTTCCCTTCACATCACTTCACCCCGATTGGATTGCAGGTGCTGACACTGTGCCAAACAAGGTCCCTGACGCGGTGTCTTGCATCAATGAACTTGCCCGCAAGGGCAGTCAGGCCTGTGTTGTTGGGGGCGTCTCTGTCTTCTGCCTCATTGGCAATGCTCAGATCACTGGCGTCAAGGGAGGCACCAACGCAGCCACTACTTCTTCGGCTTGGTAAGAATTCTAACCATGCCTTCAAGACATGAGATACAGGATGCTAATACCTCTGCAACAGCAATGATGTCGCCCGTGCTGGCGGTCTTATCATGGATAGCTGCACTCGTGCGGATAACACAGTCCAGGGATCAGAGTTTGCGTGGGGCAACGGTAACCTGCTTGTGCATATCCGGAAGCCTGGTTTGTAAACAGCTTTGGGTTTGATGTTGGACTGAGATTGGGTGGATAAGAGAGAGGAGGAGCTTCTTCAGTAGCTGATGAACTTAGCCATGGCCTTGCCGAGGGTGCTGTCACGGCGTGAACTATCCATATTTAATATTCCACATGTAATTGCTCACGTATCAGATGTTTCGACCTCCGCCATCATCGTCCCGAGATACAGCTTGATGCAATTTTCATGTTCAGCTTGGCAGGCCAGGCTCCAGCTAGGACCGGCCTATTGGATGTGTAAGGTAATGATCCTTTAGGCTGCACGTATGCCGATCTTACGGTCTTCAATGCCCGTGTCATTTCCCAGACACCTATTTCCCAGAATAGGGAATCCGAACCTTGCCCTTAAGCACTTCTAGGAAGAAATCTTGGAAAGGAGTCGACTGGAAATCAGGGTAGAGATCAGTGGCTAGGAGATACCCAAGCCGACTAACACCCTCCGGGCTGTTGTCTCCATTTATAAAAGACGAATAGTAGTACTCCGAACAGAACTTTCCAATTGCCGCAAGAGCATATTGAGGGTTCTTTTGCAGTTGGGCGTCGAAGTCGGCAATCATCGACTGTAGCCCCTGTGATGAGATCTAGTTGAGAACTGTCGAGTCAGTTGAAGGATCATAGCGGCATGTGCTGCCAGCTAACCTCTTTCCTCACAACAGTCTCGCCTGAAAGCTCTTCGGCAATGGCGAACATTTCGTTGAACGACATCGTTGCTGAGGAGGCCGTGATCTTCTGGCTGATGGTTCTTGGATCCACAATGATGCGAGCAATGAGTTTCCCTATATCGGGATAATCGACGGCGTGCGTTGGCATGTTTCCGTCGCTGGGAACAAGATTTCACATGAACTTAGGCAACACAACTGTGTAGTCAGTGCGACCAGAAGCCAGTTGAGGGATGAATCCGTGGTACCACCAGCCAACATCGATGATGGTGTACGGTAGGTTGATAGCTCTCAGTTTGGCGTATACCTCTTCCTTCTGCAAAGGAGAGTCAGGAGCAGGTAAGGCACAGAGTCAGAAGTTGGTTTTTGAGACTTTGACATAGGCCATAGCGAATGCGCTAGGGATAAAGCGCTGAACGCCCGCAACCTTGGCTGCTCGGACAAGCGCGACTTGAGAGCCTATGCCGGCGGGGTGCACCGAGGCGATTAGAATCTGAAAGCCTTTCAATACATTGGCGATCTCGGTTTCGGGCTTGTCGAGATTAATGATAACAACGTCAACACCTCTTTCTCTCAGCTTCCCGTACGCTGGCTTTGAGATCGACGAGGGCCGGGCCAAAGCGGCAACTTCCTTTGCGAGGGTGTCGGTAATTCTCGCTGTTGGGAGCAAGAACTTGGCAAAGTGACGTTGCTTGAGACATGAACTCACAAAAGACGGTGAGGTTGACTTGAGTAAGCCATCGACGATAGTGCCCCCAGACTCCCCTGCAGCTCCGAACACTACTACTTGAAAGTTTTGAGAGACATCGAAACGTTGATCTATATCAAGTTCTAAAAAGAGACTTGTATATGTGGTGAGGTAGTTGATTCCAGTGTGCAACCACGATGGGGGGCCTACTCTGAAGTAGTCCGACTTTCCTCCGACTCTGCCACTCCTTGATCGTTGTATCGGGGATTACGGGGTCGGAACAACGGCTTCACTACATCGGTGTGGGCTGCCGGGCACCGGAACAATTTGAGTTGCGGAGTTTGACACCAATCTCCGCCCGACCTCCGTCATCGCCAGCAGCCACTCGGGAAATGTTTTCAAATTGATTCTCACGGGTAGGGGAGATTTCGCAACCTCTTACTATCGTGTCGGCTCATTCTAGTCGTTCCAATCCTTTCCACTTTATTATCGGGCCTCCGGCGGAGCAGCTTATACATGCCACTGCGCAAGCGAGACGACTGTAGCCTGTCATGACTCCGAGATCTAGATGGCCTTGCACGCCGTGTCCGAAGCGGAAGGTACGATGTATCCTTCATATTAAGAGATTCCCTCTGAGGCTCTGCCGACTCTCCTTGACGTCTAATATGACTGCTTCTTTCAGATTAAGTGCGGCGCAGGGGTACCAAGTTGCTCGCAATGTTTAGCTAAGAGTCTCGAATGCAAGTATACGTACACAAGACAACGAGCACCGAAAAGTAAGAGGTGATACCGACTCAGGACCCATAGCCAAGCATTTTCATAGGCTGACTGCCCGCGCATAGATCTCGCCATGATCTTACATGGGCACTGGAACGAGTCGAAAGCATGGTGGAAAGCGTTCTTTTGATTCCTTCCTTGGCTCCGATATTATCTTACCGGCATATACCTACCCATTCAGGGACTCTATCGCTGTAAAGCAATCCCGGTCTTGAAGCTTCTCGTCCAGATGTTCTCTGTCAACTCGTGCGACGAAGTCCAGGTGGACATCACACGCTACCAGATCAATGGGAATCGGTCATTGATTTCACGTACCAGGGTAAATACTCATCAGATAATACACATTCCACGACTTCTTTATCAATTAACTCATAAGAATTAATGGTTCCTGTCAGATCTTCTCGACTCTGAACATCAAATGCGTTAACCGCATTCTAGGTGATCACAGCTTTAGTATTGCATCCCAGGAAGCCTTAGAGCAGATGCGCAAGTCTAGCTTGACGACCTCACTGTCCCAGATAGTTGTGCCGCAAGATATAAGGCATGCTTGCCTCGAAAGTGAGTGTCTGCACAATATCACTCAAAGATCTCTCCCGCGCATGGAGCCAACACCGAAGCTCTTAGGTTTCATTTCAGCATCACCAGGCGTCTGGAGCATGTTGCAGTTGAGTGCAGCGGCCCCGCAAGTGCAATCAAGTCAATTTTGACCCCTATACTTGCTGTTGATGATATTTTTCTTGGTGTTTTTGATTAGTTAGCTAACTTGTAAGTTATTTAATTAATCGCTATATAAAAACACGTAATCTATAATTACCTAAGCGGGAGATATATAAAGCTA
>JFFI01001172.1:0-12255 GCA_001563125.1 Colletotrichum salicis | reverse complement strand
CCCCCCCCCCACCCCTCGTCCGGATGCGCGGCCTAAGCTACCGCTTCTGGATAACCGTAACGCAGCCGGGGTCTCGTCTGAATTCGCCGTCATATTGGGAATGGTAGATATGCAATGTGACGGGAAGGATGGGTGGTAGCCAATTAAAGGTCGTTACCGCGCCGCCGGAGTTGCTCGCACAAAGGGTAGGTCGGGGGGATGTCAACATTAGCAAATCCCGGGATCTTGGAAAACAAAAAAAGAACGCAGGCTTACAGGGTGAAAGTGCTAGGATTCGGAGAAAGCTACCTGGCACTTGGGACCGGCTGCATCTACCGAACCGATCCTAATCTCGAGAGAGAGAGGCTGAAGCGTTTATCTTGGTCGGAAATGCAGATGTGGTGTCCAGGTAACAGGTTTGACTACGCTGTGCCTTGGGCTTTCGAACCGGGGGTTGAAACCCCTTTTGGAGCGAAGGATGCATACGTCTTTCCACGATGGTACCCTCCAGATTCACTGCATGCTGTCATCTCACTGGACCGATGAGGCCTCCTTTCAGTAGGGGTCCTCTTCGGTGTGAACTCGATTGCTAGGATGTTCTTGGGATCGCAGTTCTTGTAAGTGCGTCGAGGATAAGCCGGCCAATCCTTTCGACACTTGAGTAAAATGAAACCGTGGAGGAATCCGTACGATGCTACTGCTGTATGAACCAAATGCTCGGTGAATCTCACAAAGATCCGCGACAACATTTCTATTGCTTCATGCCAGCTGTGGCACATACGACCTTTCCCTGAAGAAACCATACGGCAGGTGAAGTCCTGGAAGTACTCAGATGAAAGTAGAGATAGCATGCTAAAAAATACATTGAGAGAAAGGTGCCTGGCTTGAATTAGATCGAAATACCTCCTGGCTTAATACACAGCGAAGAGAAAGTTGCTCTTTATGATCCTGGTCCCCAGTTGGATTCAAGCCACGACCTGAAACTGACTGGACGAAAGTCGACGGCTTCATTCAGGTTGGCCTGGCGAAAGTCATATCGACCATCCGCCGTAGCTACCAGACGCTGAATATTCCACCACTGGTCCCAGTTCTGCCGTTGTAAGTAGTGTGTAAGCTCGCTCTGGAGCTTGGAGTACTTTCTAGTACGCAAGGTAAACGCCACTATCGTTTCATTAGCCCATACAGTCTCGTAATACCTCTCAAGTAGAGGATTAAAGATCACTCACCACCTCTCACGTTGCTGCACTTTGCAAATATGTCACGAACCGACATCCTGTCCCCTCTCATCTTGAACTCGCGAGGCCATGCCCCAGGGCCCAGCTCAATAGCAGCAGCAACAAACCGAGCCACGTCGGCGACGGAGGTCATGCAGACCTGGACAGGTCTTCCAGCGCTGTTGGTCTCGACAATATCCGCAGACGCATTCCCGACATCGACGAGATAGGACCCCTGACCCCCGATGGTAGCGCGGGCTCCCATGCCGTACTCTGCCAGCCCACCCGGAGCGAAGCGCTCGTACAGGATGCCGCAGGAGAAGACTGTGTATTCCATCTTTCGAGACTTGGAACTGGCGCAGTGTTTCAGTAGCTCTATGGCTTCGGAGGAGCCGTAGTCGAGAGGATCTGTGCCGGACGGTCGGTAGGATATCGAGCCTTCGAACTCTGCGGGGACGAAGACACGGACGCGGGCGTGGCGCGCGGCGTGGATAACGTTGATTTGTTCCTGTCCGCGTATCGTCGAGATGACGAGATCGATACCCTGGAGGGCGAAACGAAGGCTTTCGGCATCGTCGTAGTCTACTACGGCAACTTGGCAGTCGTAGCGTTCCTCCAACTCTGGTTTTGACTGTGCCATCCCTTAGTGACTTGGTCTACTCATTTATCCTCTTTACTTACTTCTCTTGAAAGAATGATCACAGGGTTCGCTGTTTGTGTGATGTGATGGGCTAGGATAGCTGCGAAGCCTCCTCCACCCACGATAGCTATTCTCATCATGACTGTGGTATATAGCGGGTATGGCAGATTGAGACTGATCAAAGTTAGTTTCCAGGATTCGGATCCGTCCAGACTTTGTAGTTTGTCGTTCATCACTGCTAAGTTTTTGCTTCACACTTACTTCATATATGTCATTCTCGTAATGAAAATGCCATGGTAGTCAACGGAGAGTGTCGATGAACAGACCACACCACTAGAGAATGTGCGAAGTGACTCAAAGACGTTATTGGGATACGACTGGCTGTTTCGATACAAGGCAACAACACGAAAAAGTCCATACGAGCATATCCGTAGCCAATCCCGCGTCCAAAGCGAAAGCTCTAGCGACTAGAGGTCAACTTCGAATTCATTCGGGTTCCGGTTGTTGACGTGGACAGGAGACGATTCTCTGTCTCGACGTTGTAAGCCAAGAGAATAGAAAAACGCCTTGAAGTGACTTCGACAAGGTGGTGGGGTCCGAGTTTGAATTCAGTTCACATCGACATCGTAATCGGGGTGACGTCTGCTGACTTGCATACCGGTGAAGGCAGCGGATAGAGGATAGCTAGACTAGTGGAAAGCAATTAGCCCCTACGGAGACGGAGGTCAACTTTCCAAGGGGCGGCCATCACAGGTTGTACCTAATGCCAATACTGTCAGAGGATGTTCAGAGTGCCGTTTAGCATGCGCCGCAAGTACCTGGCTGCGTGGGGAAAGGCGCAGTGCGCCGTGGGCCGATGTCCCAGATGACCGGGTTGCAGGACGGCTAATCTCATCCCGCTGCGGCATGGCTGCGGGAATCAGAGACACCTCGTATCTTGCTTCAGAGCTTGATACGATTACCGATTTACGTTCATAGTTTCTGCAATTTCCTTGGGCCACCAGGGAGTGCGAGCTCATGTTGACCTTGGAGGAAGACGAGACTCAGACTCCGTGGTACGGATGTAGATGTTTCTGGCCCGAGCAACAACAATAAACGAGTACTTTGCGTCAGAAGACGGAACTTCAAGGTGGCTAGAATAGTACAGTAGCCTGTAGAGACATCGTTGTTCCCCGAGGTGGATTGAGTGGGGGGCTAGAGCCAAGCATGTGAGCAGGAAACGACGGTCCCCAGGTTGAACTCGACACCCGAGGCAGATGACCGAGTCCGCCTGCATGTTCGATATGATGCCTCAATGGACGGTGCAATGCGCCTTTTAAGTTGGTGTGGTGCGAGAATCTCCGCCTTGGACTTTTCATCATCGAATGGGAGGTTCCAGCTCGGCGTTGACGGCCAAATACCTCCACCTCACCGAGCCTCATCCGGGGGATGAAACAAGGTCAGCGCCGTGAGGAAATCAAGGTTGTAGAGTAATGTAACGGCAGCTAGCGTAGCATTGCCGCAACGGTGCAAACGATTGGGAACCTGGCAACCTGGAGTCGAGAGAGACTGGAATCGAAATGGGCGACGCGCCATACAGGCTGCCATTGGCGCACACCCCTGCCAGGATAACAGGCTACCCTGCGCAAGACTCAGCCACGAGACTGGATGCCTAACTTGTATCATTGGGATACAATGGAAAGTACTTGGACAAACAACTGCGATGTAGACGGAAATTCGGTGGTATGGCGACCCAGAAGTAGGTACTTGATGAAGGAGGGGAGTTGAGAGATCGAGGTGGGGTCCGTTTCGGTACGTAGTCCATCCAATCGTTCAGCCCTATGCACATGTGCCTCAGACATTCATCAGGGATCGCACGCCCCAGCCGTGCAAGAACGGCCAGGGGCTCCCAGCAAATCCGTGTTCCTCCGGGCATCGTCAACCGGGAACCAGTTACCCAACTCTATCGATCATCCGGGAGGAACCGGACTAGACCCAGCCGTCTCATAATTGCCCATTGCGTATCTTGGCATGTAGAGACAGACATGTACGCCTTATCATACCCTTCGGCGAGCCAACTTGAGTAAGGGCGTTGACGACATTCGACCCTTACCTGGGCAGACTGGTCTGTGGACTACGACACCTTCTCCCATCATTGGATTTGGACCCTGAAGTGGCAAAAACGTCTCAACATAACGGCTGTTCTGGGATGGTAGTACATAGAGTTGGCCTGTGACTAGGTAGCGCTTCTGGATGTGAACCTGCCAGTATATGTGTTGTTATTCTGGTAGGTCCTAAAATTAGTCACAATATTTCATAGCTTAGCAATATTGGCATCGTGCGAATCGTAAATAAAGATCAAAATGCGGTAGACCAGGCCTTCGACTTGAAATGACATTGTGGTCTACTTAGACTCGGCCTTTCTCCATGAAGAAAATCCCGATATAGCGAGCTGATTCGTCGTCTGGAGTGAGTTGACGTTTGCGCAATCTCTGCGTATACAGATTTCACTATTTTTAGATGAACATCTTGCTGGGATTAGTTCATTTTGAAGAAATAGCCAAGATTGATGTGCTACACAATGCCGATACGGCGGCTGGGAAGCGAGAGGAAACTTGGTCGGATCTATGATTGCGCTTCTCGATGACCAATTCTTCAGGGCACAACCCACCTTGGATTACTTGGAACAAATGATCTTACGATTAGTACTCACACGCGTCACGAGTTGATCGAAGACTAGAAGTAGAACAATTCATTCACGAAAGGTCCAGGCATATATGAAAGAAACCCCTTCCCTAGACCTCACTGGCTCCTCGGCACTGGTCCATAATCGTGACCAGGACGAAGTCCACCAATGAGGGTAAGAAGCCGCTATTTGATGGATTGCTCCCATGATTCACACATGCATGGGCTTCTTTCGCGTGGGGGGTTCTAGGCAGATAAACCAAGCCATTGAGTCAATGCCTGTAAGGTACAATGAAGGCGACCCTTGACAAGGACATTTGAGATGTCGGAAGTGAATCATTCGCGACAGCGCAGACGCGCCCTTGGTGCATCGCGTGCCTGCCAATTTTGGCAATGCCGGGGCAGACCGTGCGATCCATTCTTGATTGGAAGCTCAGACCACCAAGAGGTTCGGTAAGCTCGGTGAGCCCTGGCTCCACTGATCCCTTATTCCTGCCGGATAAAGTATTGATCCGTTGCCCTAGAATTTCGCTGCCGAATTTATTTTTTTCTCACCCACAACCGAAATCCACTTTTGGGCTAGGAAAAGTTTCGTGAAGTTGTCAAGCTCCATCTCAATCTGTCAAGTCTTCCCCTCCCCTCACCACAACCACTACAACCAAACGCAGGATCAAACTTCTTTGCGTCCATCACATCCGTCCAAAATGGCTCCTCAAGCAGTACGTACATGACAAACCGCTTTGCTGTTGGCCCAGCCCATTTCTCTTCTCTCTCTCTCTCTGAAAATGATGAGAGTTGAAAGGAAATGGGCGGCGGCGTGAAACAGTAGGCTAACGTCATGTTCCCCAATATCTAGGCGATCAAGCGCGCCGGCAAGGGCAAGAACCAGAAGGTTACCAAGAAGTTCATCATCAACGCTTCCCAGCCCGCCTCCGACAAGATCTTCGACGTCGCTGCGTTCGAGAAGTTCCTCCAGGACAAGATCAAGGTTGAGGGTCGCGTCGGCAACCTCGGCGACCAGGTTCAGATCTCCCAGCAGGGTGAGGGCAAGATTGAGATCATTGCCCACAACGAGCTCTCCGGCCGCTACCTCAAGTACCTGTAGGTTTTCACCTTTCGCTGCGCGCCAGCGATGAAGTACTTGAAAGAAGGACAAATTACTGACATGTCGTTCCACCCGCAGCACCAAGAAGTTCCTCAAGAAGCAGCAGCTCCGTGACTGGCTCCGTGTCGTCTCCACCTCCAAGGGTGTCTACGAGCTCAAGTTCTTCAACGTCGTCAACGACGAGGCTGATGAGGACGACGAGTAAACGGTTTCTATGCACTAGTCAGGTTAAGGTTACTTGGGACGGCATGGCACTGGAATTTTGGCAAGGTTAAAACGGAATACCAAAAGTTAGCACCTTCGTGTGCCTGTTGATCTGCCACTTTATCTCCTTGTTTTTTTGAAGCTCTCTGTGATGGATGCTGTGAGGTGCGATGATATTCCGATCCTGGGTATCCTGATGTCTATCTCTGGCTATCGGTGCCCCTCGTACAAAGTCTCGTCTATAATGCAATGTGATTGCCCGCACATCTACTCCGGCAGAGCCCGCATAACGCCCTCAAACGCAACCAACGCCATGGCATTAGCCGGGAACGCCCTCAAGAAACACGGCAAGAACCCGCGCCAGTAGCCCTTCCACCCCGTCTCCCGATACACCGCCCTCGCAGCATCCTTCCATCTCCTAAACTTTGGCGTGCCGTCATTGAGCCCGCCACCAAGGGGATCCGTCATGATGCGCTGCTTAATCACGTCTGACGGGTAACTCGTCAACCAGAAAATCTGCGCACTCAGCCCGCCCGCCCAGAAATTCACCGCCGGCGCGCTGAGGTTCGTGTTCTCCTTAAAGTACTTTGAGAACACATCATAGCTGCCCCACCAGCAGAAAAAGAACCCCCGAAACAGCAACGTCGCGCTGAGGCCGTGGTAGACGCCCCGGATACCGTGGTTCGCGTAAATCTTGCGCAGGCAGTCGACGGGCCCGCTGTACAGCCGCTCGGCCTTGTTGGCGGCGTACTGGATCTGCAGGCGCGCCTTGACGTGCTCGACGGGCGCGGCGATGAAGCTAACGGTACTACCCGCCATGATGCCCGCGATGCCGTGGCCGTACGAAGGGAGGTTGTCGACGGTGCCGACGCGGAAGAGGCGCTCGGCGACGAGGCGGCGGTAGACTGTCAGCGAGCCTAGCATGACTGAGTCCATGAACATCCAGCCCACTAGCGGAGGGGTCGCGCCCTTGTAGAGACCGGGAATGCCTTCGTTGCGTAGCGTTTGGCCTACGCATTGGAGCGGGCCGCTGAAGCGCGAGGCGTCTGTCGTTTGGAGGCGGACTTTGATTGTGTCGAAGGGGTGGCCGACTTCGCTGTTTCAGTACGGTATTTGGGAAGGCATGAGAAGGATCTTTCAGAAGGCAGAGTGACTAACCTGTGAGCTTGGCGATTCCGGAGAATACTCCGGCGACGAAGCCCTTGTAGTTTTTCACGGCCGCCTTGGGCTCTTCCCTCACCTCTGCCGCCATGATGTCTGAGTGAGGGGGACTCCCAGTCGTCGTGAGATTGCGCGCGGCAGCCATCGCATCCAGCTGAGAAACTCCAGTGCACCAGCGTTCACGTCGTCGCGGTCGAGGCCAACGGAAATCTCCGAATGAGGGCCTTGATGTAGAAAGAGGTGTTCAATCTCTCCCTATCGCGACTTGTTGGACCTTATACACAGTCCATCCCCTGGAAAGTTGAGTTGCAAGGTGATGCGAAGTGACTGTTCGTGTCTCGCTCTTCATGAATCATGAAGCTCGTCGATTCTCGCTAAGCAGAAAAGGAGCCGATTCCGGGGGACGTGGGGGAGCTAATAATCGCATCGAAGCTCGTGCTGGTTGGTCAGAGCATAGTGCATGGCGCACACCCTGGCACCAGGTTTCCTTGTACGGATGAAAGAACCCGGTCTCCATCATTCCTCCACGGGGTTATCGGGGAACGAAGCCCGAACTCTTCACCTTGTGGCTTCAGCCTTCTTATCAGAGGGGGAGGCGGTGATTACGGACAGTTCGTTGCTGGCTGAAACGGTACGTTTTGGTTTCTATCTTCTTGATACTATTAGATTTGTCGCATCAACCCGTCACAGCTTGGATCAGTCACTATGTCCACCAATTGGAGCTTCATCATGGAGCGTACATTCCGTGGATCATTCAAGCCTACCTGTAAACCACACACTCATAAAGGTTAGTTGGCAGTTGATGGCCATGATGAAGCTCATCAGCCTCTCATCTCAGTAGATATAGTGTATGAGGCCCGACCGTTCATGGTGATGAACTAGTGCATGGCAGTAGCTCAGAATGTTTTTACACTATCGTCCTTCCCATGTATACTTCAACCAACTAACTACCTTACGACATATCAGCGCAGCAAACCATTTTGAATCTGAATCTTTTCAATCACTCCTTGCCTGAAGAGAAGCTCCTCGCAGACATGGAAAGCATCACCATCGCAAAATATTGAAATCGAGAAAGGCCGTAGCTACCTAGCGAGGTCGCGCCGCATGCTCTGGCAGGAATCAAGCTTGGTCCGACGCTCAACCACTCCTATGTGCTTGTGCTTGAGGACTCTCATCACCGCACGAGACGGGGCTCTCAGCATCCTGGATGACGGGTTCTGAGAGCAGAGAATTATCGTACAATCTGTGCAACTAAAGAGCTGTGTAAGTACAGAGTACGGATACACGGCTAAGGCATGGAGGGTGATGTAATTTGGCAGCAGACAGGGGCCCAGAGCTTCCTCCCTCCAACCCCCGAGCTCCCAGCGCTGACGTCACGTGGAGTTCACCTTCGCCCAAACACCTGCACATCCCACCACGCCCACCAGACGGTAGCTGGCAATCTGGTGAATCGTTCTACAATACCACACTCCGAGTGTGCCAAAAACTTGCAAAGCTCGCCAGATCACGACGCCCGAGCAATCCATCACCATGAAAGCGATTTACGCCTTCCCGGCGACCCTCGCCCTCGTCTACCGAGCTTGGTCGCACCAGTCCCTGACCCCCGCAGGCATTGTCGCCGCCGTCATTACAGCTATCGCCCACGCCTACCACCCGTGGAACCTGCCATTCGCGCTGCTCTGCACTTTCTTCCTTGCTGGAACGAGGGCCACCAAGGTACGACGGGCTTTTCCGCCGCAGCGAAATGCCAGAAATACTGATCCCACTCCAGGTCAAACACGATGCTAAAGCACAAATGACGATGGCCTCACGAGGCACATCAGGAGGTGAAGGAGCACGCACCCACGTCCAAGGTCAGTCTATTGGAAGCTGCCCCAGGCCGATCAGCGCAGTAGAGCTAACTTCCCCTCCTCGAACAAGTCTTCGCCAACTCGCTCATGGCCTCGTGCCTATCCCTCCTGCACGCCTACCAGCTCAACAAGCGCAAGGGCGCAATCCTCGATACGACAATCCCGAACCCCTCGGGCACACTCTGCTTCTCCTGGGGAGGTGACCTCCTCGTAATCGGCATCATCGCAAACTACGCCGCCGTCGCCGCTGACACATTCAGCTCCGAGCTGGGCATCCTAGCCAAGGGCGAGCCCCACCTCATCACATCCCCCACTCTGCGCAAGGTCCCGCGCGGCACAAACGGAGGCGTGACACCTCTAGGCATTGCCGCCGGCGCCCTCGGCTCCATGATCATCGTCACGGCCTCCATGGTCTTCCTCCCCCTCTGCGGCGACGACAGCGCCGGCAAAGTCGGCGGCGGCCTCGGTGCGTGGACGACGCAGCAGCGCTCGACTTTCATGCTGGGCATGACCCTCTGGGGCGTCCTGGGAAGTCTCCTCGACAGCGTGCTGGGAGCCGTCTTCCAGCGCTCCGTGCGAGATGTGCGGACCGGTAAGATCGTCGAGGGCGAGGGCGGCGCAAAGGTACTCATCGCCAGCGACTCGGGCGACCACGCCGACAAGAACCTGAAGCTTGCCACCATCAAGGCTGCGGCGCTTCACGGGGAGGGTAAAGACGCCGTCGAGAAGATGGCGGCGAACGTAGACGTCAACGCTCTCGAGACGAGTGACGAGAAGAAGAGATATGACCCCGAAGATAAGCACCGTAAGCCCACCATGGGCGACGCTAAGCCCTCGCGGGTCGTGGAGACTGGATGGGACTTGCTGGATAACAATGACGTGAACTTCCTTATGGCGTTCACCATGAGCATCGGCGCCATGGGCGTGGCGAGCTTGTACTGGGGTGTTCCGATTGAGACGATACTCGATCTCTAGAGTAATAATACCATTGTCGTGTTTAGCACATCATCTCAGAGATATGAAATGTGCCTCATATCGTAGAGGGCCACATGCGCGATACAAGGCAGATAACTACGTTGCATTGCCATTCGAATGTTGAACAACTCGCCCTTACTTCTTTCCCAGCCTCAGGATGTACCTTAAATAACCGCCCTACAAGAAGATGATGTCAACTTTCTATACAGTGGCAGGTGCGCGCGACGCGTTGCTCATGGCAATATGACGCATAAGCTCATGATTGACAATGAGCGTCCAATTCAGAGGTCTCAGATATCATTCCACCACGAAAACGACTATGTCGTTCACCATGATCATGTCATCTGCAAGGTTACCAAGTTTACTATGTATACCTCAGACGCTCGCGGAGAATGGGCCAACTAGCAAGTAAAATCAAAAGCAAATCCCATACATGTTTGATCCTCCTAGGGGAATAAAGCACAAGAAGGGGGGTTACCAGTAGGGAATCGAAAAAAAGAATCGAAAGGTTGAGGGTGATCGAGGAAGAACGGATTCCACCGGCGCCTCCTAGACCACTCGACCACCTGTCCTTTACGCTTATATTCAGATGGAAGAAGAAGTCATTCAAGTACCATTCCCTCTCCTTGCTGGAAGATCGGTAGCATGGCTGGTTCATTGACCATACGCTGGCACGAATACCTTCCATTAGCATCATCATCACACCTAAACAGCAAAAGAAATTACCTTCATGCCCTCGCCCACGCCCCAGCAATATCCCCCAAAACCCTCGTCACAACCTCGAAATCCCTCTCAACATCAACCCTCCAACTCCCAACAGCAACCCTAACAGCCTTCCTCCCCTTCCAACTCGTCCCGCTTACATACACCTCCCTCGTCCCATTAATCCTACCCACAAGCTCCTCATTCAACCCCTCATCCCGCGCGCGAAACAGCACAACCATGTGCGTCTCCTCGACATCCCATTCCCCCTCGACCTCGGGAAGCAGCTCATATGCCTCCGAGGCCCGAATCCACACCGCCAGCTTCCGCGCCAGAATCACCATGCGGCCCAGGATAGCCGCCAGCCCGCTACGCCCTTCGGACCGGAGGACGGCGTAGGCTGGGAGAGCCCGGAAACGGCGCGAGTTCTCGAGGCCAATGTTGAGCGGGGAGGGGATTGTGGAGGCACCAGAGGAGAGGTAGGCTGCGTTTGGGTTCGTGAAGACGGCTGTTTGGGTTGGGAGGGAGCGGCAGAAGAACATGCCGCAGTCGTAGGGCTGTTTTTCACCCGATATTAGTTCCCCTTTACTTCATGTAGTGGAAGGGAAGAAGAGTGTTGATGCCAACGTACCACGTTCAGAAGCTTGTGTCCGTCTACTGTGATGCTGTCGGCGAGTTCTAGCCCCGAAGCCATCTCTCTGATCTTTGCGAATTCGGGCTTCGCTTTCAAGGCTCTGGCAAAGATGCCAAAGGCTGTGACAACCACGATCGTTAGCAAAGATCACCACCCCTCGCCACCCCTCACCACAACTCAATACGAAAACAAGAAGAAAAAGAATACTCACCGCCATCAACATGAATCCAAGCCCCAAACCGATCCGCTAACCCCCTCAACCTCCCCATCTCCTCCTTGCCTTCCGTCGCAAACCTACCCGTATTCACCTCGCCCGCGCTAACAGCAATAATACTCACAGCCCCATCCCTCTCTCCCTTCTCCAAAGCTCTCTCCACAGCCTCCAAATCCAACCTCCACGGCTCATCAGCACTCAACGGAAGCTCCTTGACGCTCGCCCTCCCAATACCAACCACACTCGCCGCCTTGGAAAGCGAACTATGCCCCATACTCGTCAAAACCTGCACACCCCTCACACCGGCACTCACACACGCCCCCAACAACCCCTCTTCCCCGACATTACCCCCGCGCTTGGCAACGACATGTTCCCTCCCGCACGCGAGTCCGAGGACGTTACTCGCCGTCGCACCAGTCGTAAACGTCCTCCCCTTCCACACGTCCTCCCTACCTCCGTCCTCCCTACCTCCGTCCTCCCTACCTCCGTCCTCGAGCCCCAATACATCAGCAAGCATCCCCAACGTAACGCTCTCCACCTCAGTAGCAACAGTCTGCCCCGGCAAATGCACCTGCACATTCTGATCCAGCGCCGAGACGACGGCATCCGCCGCCTCGGCTACCGGGAGAGATCCGCCCGTGACGAAGCCGTAGTACCGGCCGCTGCGCGCTTGCCCGTTGAGGGCGGGGACGATGTCCGTGAGGATGTGGGTTAGCGTTGCTTCGATGCCGAGGGGGGCGAGGTAGTCGGCGTTGGTGGCGGACTCCTCCCCTTCCGCGGCAGCGGCAGCGGCGTGAGATGGTCGTCGGGGGAGGGATGCCGATGCGGCGGCGAGGGAGGCCGGGGAGGGGAGGGGGGGGGCGTCGGGGCCGTCTGGGAGTGCGGCGCGAAGCCGGGCTTGGAACGCGGGGGA
>JFFI01001167.1:0-11975 GCA_001563125.1 Colletotrichum salicis | reverse complement strand
TTCCTCCCCCCCCCCCCCCCCCCCCCCCCTCTTTTTTAGGAACAGGTTCGCCTGCGCCGATTCACCAGGTCCTGTACGCATCGCAGCATAGCACCGCCTTCGAGACATCTTGAACCGACAAACAGCCGGCAAGATGCTTTCCGTATCTTCTCTTCTTAACCCATCGCCTCCAGGGCCGCTTCCTGCCCCTCGGTTCCTCCCAAGTCCTGCAATGTCCTCGCCGGGAACCTGCTATTCAGACAGAGCTCCGTCACCATATCTTGACCGACCCGTCGTTCCGAAGCTCAAGATGTCCAAGGACTCGTCTCCAGTGTCCAAGTACAAGCCTCGCGGAGTCATCAAATACTACCCCTTTGAAAACTTGGACGACCTATCCCGCCGCGAAGTCCATCGCTTTCGTGTCTCGCCATTTGGTCGTATCCAGGAGTCATGTGCCCATATTCCCTACAACAGCGGGAAGAAGGACTTCTTCGAAAAGACGGGGCGGGAGAGCTTTGAAGGTTTGTGATTTTAATCTCGAGATGGGCTAACTGCTTTTTGCTGACCGAGTTGTCTAGTTTTCAAGTATGAGTTCAAAGTCCCGGGAGAGGACAACGACTTCACTGTAATGTGGGACTACAACGTCGGCCTTGTCCGCATGACTCCGTTCTTCAAGTGTTGCAAATATTCCAAGGTAGGATTCCATGGCGGTTCTAGGTTGAGAGCTCCACTGACAGATACAGACTGTTCCGGCAAAGATGTTGAGCCTCAACCCTGGACTCAAGGACATCACTCACAGCATCACTGGAGGCGCAATAGCAGCCCAAGGTTGGTCAAAATGTCTCTACCTGTGAGTTTCGGAAGCTGACTATCTCAGGGTACTGGATGCCGTATGAATGTGCCAAGGCAGTTTGTGCCACGTTCTGCTACAACATTGCCGGAGCCCTTATTCCCATCTTTGGCCCGTCATTTCCGTCCATGTGCGTCCCGCCAGGCTCGCCAGAGTATCAACGCATGGTGATTGACCACCGGATCGTCGAAGACGCCATCAAAGACGCCGACCGGTCACGAAAAGTACAGCACCACGCTCTCCCTCCGATTGCGCTCGGGCACATGCCCAGCATTGAACGACGGCCCATGCGACCTCTTCGTGACGACAGAAGACTCCGACTCAACACAACTCGCCTCATGAGCCCGTATAGCGACACCGACGGGGAGGGCGGCAACCGCTCGTGCCCGGACTCGGCGTCCAGCAACGGCTCAGACGGCGTCAGCTACAGCTATGGATATCATCAGGCTCCAGCACGACAGTTGCAGCCCCCGACTTCTGGATGGGTGGCCGCAAACCGTCCGGAGCCGTACCGCTTGACCGACGACATCTACCGCACAGCCCATACTCCTCATCCCTACCTCAGCGCCGTCCCCCGCTTCACGCCTCTGAACAGGCACACACCAACCCCTCGTCCGCCGTGGTCACAAAAGCGTCCTGTCGATCATGATGACAGCGGTGGCGGCCGTGACAGTAGCGGCGAGAGTGTCCACGTCAGCAGCCCCGCGCTGAGCTTCCAGTCTGAACGGCGCAGGGAAGAAGAGCCTGACGCCGAGATTGCCGAACAGAATGCCGCGCTGGGCCTCATGACGCTCAAGACTGCATCTGGTAAGGAGTCTGGGTACCAGAGCGACTTGAACAGCTCTGATGTACACCGAAGCAAACGGCGGCGGGCCACGTCCGCGTAGCTGTTGAGGGGGTTGAGCGAGATAGACAGGGAAGGGGGGAGGAAGGGATGGATGACTCGGACGACTTGAACGTATTCTAGATTCCCGTGTTTTTGCTCGCGCACTCACTTTGTATTTCTGTTTTGGGGGCCAGATAATGTTTGCGGATGGAACAGATCAACTTGTTGAGTCTCTTGTCTCTTGTATCCAGCTTTGTATCTAAAAGTCGAGGGTTTGGTCCGGTGTTTGGTGGAATTCAAAAGCATTTAATAAAATAGTCAACATCCCAATCATGACGGTTTCTTTCTTCGCATTCATAGCGACTCATACTAAAATCTTCCCTGTAACCATTTTCATCATCTTTCAGTCAAGTATAGGCCAATCTCCTCAAACCTACCCAACTACCTCTTCTCCGCCGCCTTCTTCACCTTAAACTCCTCAATCCACCCCTTGGCCCTCGCCACAGGAACAACATACACCCTCACAATCCCATCCACAACCTCCACACTCCCTCCACTCAAAATCTTCAACAGCGTAGCCTTCTTGCCCACTTTCACCAACCCCCCGCTCGCCGTCTCCATGTAACACTCCACCCGACCAGCACTCCCATACTCCCCCTTCTCATCCCACGGCAGCGGCAGGATATACCCCAAATGATCCCCCACACACTCCGTCTCATTCCACGCCTTGACAAAATCACTCTCCATCTGCAGCGGATACAACAGCACCGCGGGAAAACTCAGACTACTCTTCGGATCATCCTCATCCGGCACAAGCCTCATCCTCGCGTCCTCCATCTCAGGAGGCTGCTCCGTAACCCTGTGCCTGATCCCCCGCGCCGCGAGCGCAGCCTTCAACAACATCTCCCTTCGCCTCTCGCCCGCCTTGCGCTCCTGCTCCCTCTTCGTCTTGGCGTCGGCGCGCTCGGCCGCCTTGATGATGTCCCGCGCGACAGCCTGCAGGGGTTTATTCCCCTCCTCCAGCGCCAGCCCGCGCGCGCACGCGTCGTCGGCCTCGGCGATGCGGTCTACTTTCAGCAGGGCGCGCGCGGAGCGGTAGTAGGCTTTGAGGTTCTTCGGGTTCAGCCGCAGAGCGAGACCGCAGTCCGTCCAGCAGGAGCGGAAGTTGCCCAGCTCGAGGTGGCACGCCGCGCGGTTGACGTACAACGATTCTAGCACGGCCTTTTGCTTGGCGATTTCGTCATCGTCGTCTTCGACTTTGATATCCCTCTCCTCTTCTTCCTCACCCCTTGCTGCTGCTGCTGCTGCTGCTGCTGCCGCACCCTCCGCATCCTTGGCCTTGGTCTTGGCCTTCTCCGTATGAAAAGTCTTCTCCCCCTTCGCGCGCCTCTTCTCCTCCACCGCCAAAATCTCAATCCCTTTCCCATAAAATTCCTTGGCGTCAGCATACATCTTGGCCTTAAAACACTCGTTCCCGCGCTCCTTGAATTCCTCTCCATTCTCCCTCGCCGTCCCCTCGTACGCAAGCGCCTGCAGCGCCGCCACGTCGTCGTTTTCCTCAAGCGAGGTCATGAAGAGCGGGGACTTGTTGAGGTCGGCGAGGACCTCGTCGGCTGTTTTGCCGCTTAGGAGGGCGTGACCCGGCGGTAGGGCCGCGCCCTTTGCCGCGCCGGGGACGGATTGTGCTGCCGCTGTCGCCGCTGCCGCTTGCTCTGCATCGCGGCGCTGGACTTCGGCGATCATGGCGTCGGCCATTTGGTCTGTGATTTCTTCCATTTGGACCATGGTTTTTGCGGATGGCGGATGCGTCCCCGCTTTTTTTTTGTGGGTGGTGGTTGTTGCTGTATCGGGTGTAGAATTGTTTTCTGGTTTGTCTGTAATGCTAAAGTCGCAAACGGTCCGAGGAAAAATGTGTAGGATGCCGGTCTTGGTTGACTGAGTTGTTGTAAGTTGTGACGTGAAGTTGGTGAGTCCCACATGAGATTTGTCGCTTGTTGTTTGTGAGCTTGTGATTGAGCGAAAAATTCAGAGGTGAGTTTGACGTTTGTGTGTGGTTTTTGCGGTGACGATTCTCATTGGGCAGATCTCGCAAATTCTGGAGTTTATGGACGAGCTACGAACCTCGTAGAATCCTGACTCTTAAACCTCACTTGAGGGCAAGAAAACTGCCTCTCAGAATTCTATGGCAACTAATAATGGATTGAGCGATCATGCAACGTCATTTCTCTAGATTAAAAGTGATGAGCATCATTCATCGAAACCACAAACCACCAAAATACCCAAGTCCATCAAAATGACTTCGATTCTATTAGAGCGATTAACTAGTTATGGCAAAAGACCAAGTAGCAGCCGCTCCCAACGCCGAATCAAATGCAACAAAACTCCATGCTTGCCAAAGATCAAAAAAAGTGTATCTAGCCTATCCGACACTCCCAGCATCCGATCCCAAACCCATATCCGTGACGCCGTCCTGTTTCGACCGAAAAAGCAAACAAACTCCCCTTTTATAGCCCTTTCTCATGCTTTGGTTGGGTCGTGAAATCTTTTTTGAACTCCGTTTTCGTGAAATCTCCCCCTCGAACCACATTCCTCACATTAATCTGACAACACATTCATTCCTCGTCTGAGAACACCTCCCTGATGCTGACTCGAGACTCCTTCTTCTGCAAGCAAGGCTGAGCATCCTCCTCGCTCACCTCGTACTTGCGCTCACGCTTCACGGAGAAGCACTGGATGGCACCGATGACTGCAACAACGGCACTGCCGTACCATGCCAAAGCCGTGCAATCAACCTTGCTTCCGAAAGTGTACAACCATCCGGCAACGGGCGGGGCTACCATGCGGAAGCCAGCAGCGGCGCTAGCGGCGAGACCGTTGACCTTGCCCAGGGCCTTGGGGGTGGGCGTAACCTCCTTGATCAAGATCAGGAGCAGAGGGTATAAGATGATGGAGAGGACGTTGCGAACAGCCAAGCAGAAGTAGATGCCGGCATACACAAGCGACTCTGGGAGGAACAACAGGCTCGGAACCATGACGTAGGCGATCGGGTGGAGGACGGTGACCATGATGAAGAGTCGGTAGACACCAAACTTCTCGGCGGCGAATGGAAAGATGACGGCCTGCACAAACAGCGCAATGACACCATTCACCGCCATGATCATGCCTACGGCACGGAGCGAGAGACCCAAACCGCCAGGGGTGTAGAAGGGGCTCGACGCGTCGGTGAGAACGGTGATCGGGGCAGTGGCGCGGTCATCCTCGAAGAAGATGGGCAAGAGGTGATCGTAGGTCATTGAGTGGTAGGTGAAGATGCACAGCGCGAGAATCAGCGACATGATGGGCTTGGTGTAGATGTTGTAGGACTGGTCGGCCTGCTTGGCGGGAGTCTGCGCGCTGCGACCGCGGACGGTTCCGTAGTTGTCATCTCTCAAGTCGACGGCAGGTCTCTTCATGGCATCTGAAGTCTCCAGCAGGGGAGTCTCCTCGGAAGCGTACGTGTCGTCGGGCATGAAAACGCGAGGTTGCATGTCGGGGTGAGTCTCCTCGAGGAGGAAGTAGCCCAGAATGATACTGACGAATAGGAGACCGGCACAGACGAGGTTGGGCAGGAGGTACGGGTAGCGGTAGAACATACCATCGACGGGGAAGATGTTGGGGAACGCATCGTGGGGATCGGCAAAGGTACCGCCAATAAAGGGACCGATGATTGTGCCAATGGACCACACGAAGGGCATGACAGAGAAAGCGCGGGCTGCACGATTAGCACAATGCACAGCTTGACTGTCAGAAGAGTGGACTCTTACGCTCATGCTCAGGCTTGGTGACCAATTCACCAACCATGGTCTGGATGACGCCGATGTTGCCGTTAAGAAGACCGCCGATGGCTCTGCCAGCCAGAGCAATCCAGATGTTGGAGGCGAAGCCGACCATGACCATGCTGAACATTGTGCCGACGCATCCCAGGAGAAGTACGGGTTTTCTTCCGATACGATCAGAGAGACCGCCCCAGTACATGCCCATCAGGGCCTCCGCGAGGGAGAAGGAGGAGATGAGGAGGCCGGCGTAGAAGGATGCATCTTCAGCATTGCCGATTTCGAATCTCTTGACGAGGGCCCAAGCGTAGGGGAAGATGGAGGTGAGTGCGATGGGCTCGGCGAGACGAACAATAGCTAAGAAGGTGGCGTTAGTATTCGTGGCTGGAGTGAAGAGAGAGAGACAGAGTGTGTGTGTGTGTGTGTGTGTGTGGTTGGAACGCGGCAAGGCAGAGAATGCCAGGTTACGGAATGTGGTAGGGAATGCAATGTTGGACGTACCAAGGAGGAAAAGCTGAATGGTGGGAAAGTCGTCCGGGTTGCGAGGGCTTTTCTGCATGGTTAGGGCCATTGTCTCTCGACTTGGTTCAAGTCTTACGATGTGACAGAACACTCGACGAAGAATCTACTGGAACGTAGGAAACTTGAAGAATGAAATGTCGGGATGTGTGTACGCTTATACACGTTTCCTCCTGTCCTGGCCGGCGGTGGTGACGTCTTGTAGGAGACGGGTACACACGAAGATATTGCGTCCGTCTTCAGAAGAGTTGATGTCGAGGGATGAAGAAGAGGAATGTTGCAAAAGAGCGGGAGCAGGAGGGGAGGGGAGGTAAATATTGGTTCTTGGGCGTGGATCCGTGTACGATAACGGCTTTCTCCCGAGTCCTCCAGGGTGGGAGGGGTGGAAACAAGCGCTTGCAGCAAGCCGGAGTGCCAGATGGAGCTAGAAGTAAAGAAGACTGGCGGATGCAAGCGGGAGAGGAAGCCGGCGGATGCAGTAGAAGTTGCACGGTGGGATGGGAGTTGCGGGAAGTGCTGGGTTTGGTTGGGAGGAATGCATATGACGGGCGGCGTGAGCGAGAGGGTTTTTTTTTTTTTCTTTTCTTTTTTCATCCCGTCTCGCTCTCTTTCCTCGTTTGATACTAACCGACTTACACCGTCCCGTCCTTCAACACATAGTGACACAGTATGGCGGGGCTCTCTGCTCAAGTGGGAGTGCAAGTGCTCCAGAGTCCAGGTTGCAAGGAGTACAGGAGACAAAACCTGGTGGAGTGAACAGGGGAAATTGCGGTTTCCAGACCGACGGCATCCGAGGAAAGCAGCAAGTCTGGCCGCGCGACGACAGGGAAGCAGCCATGGAGGGAGGGGGGAAGCTTCAACTGATGGGACTGCGCCTGCACGGACTGAACGATGCAGCTCATGCGCAGGGCAGCCACGCACCGTGGCACCGTAGGTTACTCCGTAGGGTATGCAGATATGCGGGAGGAGAGCGTATTCGGCCTGTGATATCTGCATAAGTGGCGCTACCCGCTGAGGACCATGCGGGTGACGGGGGAGGGATCTTGCGCTAGTTTAGCGTCCTTTTTTTTTGTTGTTGTTTTTTTCTCTTCTGGGTTCCAATTCTCTTCTCAAGTTCCCAAGTTCTCAAGTTCTCTCTCCACTGCTCCCAGGGTGCTGAGCGCACGGGCTCTAGAGGAAATATCCGCTTACAAGTCGCGCTACGAGTCCTTGTCGATGCAGTAGCTCGTCCGTCGATGGTCGTGTCGTGTGAGAGAATGTGTCTTGTGTCGTGTGTGGTGGGTTTTCTTGCTCGTTCTGAGTTGACGGCGGGTGATCAAGGTGAAAGGCGATGCATCAAGGTGGAGGAAAGACGCCCGGCTGTCGGTCTTCGGCTCCTCGGATGGAAGTAGCGCGAACTAGACACTTGCGACGGCTTCGACTTCCTTTTCGTCTTTCCATTTCCTTCTTGTCTCCAACCCAACTGACCACCACCACCCACCACCAACACCACCACCTCACACGCACGCTTGTCCAAGGATCTTCCAAACCTACTGCCGCCTGCAACGAACGAAGCAATCTGCGCCTACCTTATTGACACTCCGCATACTATTGCCGGCCGCCAGTCGTTGGCATAGAACCTCCCTTCCAGTGCCCACCCCTCCATCCAAACATCGGATGATGAGTTGTTAGTTCTCGAAACCATGATAGCCTCACTCAAAAAGGAAATTCATCTTCACCGAAAAGAAGCCGGCTTGTTCTCCAACAACCAGCCCCCAATGCACGCCTCACCTTTTTCTTCCTCTCTTCATGTCAGCCCGTGGCGGTCATCATTAGCAGTCAAAGATTGTAGTCAACGTCACCGAAACCCGTCACCAGCGGACGACTACCGATTGTCCCACGCGAGTGCCGGGTCTGGTTTCCAGCCCCCCTGGGTGAATGTAACGATCTCACCGCAAGGATCGCAACAAGCACACAAGATACTGCATGACACGACCAGCATCGACCGACAAGAGTCTTGAAGACTCCACGGATCATCAGTTTTGGGCCGGTCCAGAGTGTCTGTCGAGGCACCAAGAGCGGCTTCGTCTGCGCAGCAAAATTGCCTACCCTGCGTGTGCCTGCCGTGCCCTGCCCGCTGTTGCCCACTTTCTCACGACTTTCCTTGCTCCTTCTCCAATTCATGGCCGAATTCTGCCATGGGTGCTGGTGCTATTGGCTGGTGGCTCCGACGCACTTGGGACGGCTGATTGGGACGTTTTTCTCTGCGCTGTGTAGAGCCCCCAGTTTTCTCATCGTCTAAGGCAAGGTAGCGTGCGCCGCATCCTTGTATGCGAGTTCGTTAGTCATTGGGCCTCTTCATTGGACCAAGACACCAGCACTTCCTGACTCCCGTCGACTCTCAAAGTTCCCACCTTGGCCGTCTTTCGCAGTCCTCCTCCTCCTTCTTCTCCGCCACCACTGCATCGTCCAAATTTCCTGGGCAGCAACCTCGAGAGCCAAACCACTTTGACTATGCGCTACTGCGACTCAGCATGTGCACACTTCAGACGACACCGGACCATTGTTGCGAATCCACATGGAGCAGTTCAAGAAGACCGCGTCGCCTGACAACGACCAATTCCATTTTTGTCACTTTTTACAAGTCTAAAGCGCTATGCCACCCACCACTTGTCTTCTGCTGCTCGACTACCTTACATGACTGGGGACGAGCAGAACCACCCCTTCAGACTGGCTCAATTTCCCATTCCAAGGACTGTGACTCTTGGGTAGTCCTCCCACAGTCGTTTCTGACAAGATGCGGTGTGCGAGGGCCATAGCTATGACGATGCTGTGGAACCTTTCAAGGTTCAGGTCGCCCGAGGCGAATGGCTCGCAAGTGAAGCGATCGGTTCAAAACGTAGCAGATCTTGAAAAGAAGCCATCCCCAGTCAAGCCTGGCCCCAGCTTCAAAATGATCGAAGACCACTCCGTACGGATAAAGCAGACAGCAACACAGAAAGTGGACGAGCGGCAGTCGAACCAGGGCCAGCACAAGGTCGCGAGCCCGTTCATCCACCCACCATGTAGGCCCTCTTAGCGCAACCGACCCCAGCGCCGACCTCGGTCATCCCCAGTCCTCGTCGATGCATTTGTTGACAGGCAAGGAAGCACCACGCAGCTGCCCTGCCCTGCTCTCCTCTCCGCATCAACGTTCCCCTTTTATCCGTACGGAATAGTGTAATTAATACAGAGTAGCACATTCGGGTCTGACAACTGGTCCCCGCACACCGTTACGAGGTGCGATGCGACGCGACGCTCATCAAATCTCCCAAGCTGCACCTCTTCCATCAACAACGGCTGCAGTGCCCCCCCCTGCGTGCCTGCATGCGTCCTGCCCGGTAGCAGCGAGAGGCCAACCCAAGGTTCCAAGTGGCCTGCCTACCTCACTTCCATTCGCAGGTGGTATATCGTCCTTTTTACCCGGCTGCGAGATAACGCTCCTCACCCTCGCGCCTTGATGGCACAGCCTGCAAGCTTATCTCACATCTTGAGCTAAGGTATCTCACGCCAGCATGAAATTATGCTTTTCGCAACTCACCTCGAGTGACACGCACCACCACGATCGTTAGCGCCGCCCGCAAGCCCGTACCCACCGCTACGCTCCGTGTTTAGTTCTCCACCGCCCACATGCAACGCCGCTAGAGAATCCCGGAACACGGCTTAATTGCATTTACCGCTTATCCTTCTTCGTACGGATAGTCCTCGGTAACAAGCTCGCCGAACCTCCTCCATCCTCTTCCCAACACGAGTGCTGCTGGGCCGCCATCCAACTCCACCGACTTTTTCGACCAACCTGTCCTCCCACCAAGTGCACCGCTCCCACCCCGATGGCTGCTCGATCACAGTTCCCTCCCTCTTCTCATTTTCTCTCGAAACGCTTCTTCAACCCAAAATATCATCAAATAAACCCCCCTTTCAGCGACGTTGAATCTGTTCTTCGCCGCCCCGCATCCCCATCTGCAGGCATCATCTTCCGGCCGGCCCCATGACAGGGTTCTTTATGGGAACTTGCGCTAGTTCCCGTTTGGAATCCTTGGAGGGGTGTGAAGCCATGGGGAGTGGGGAGTGGGGAGGATGGCACTCGGTCACTAACGACGCTCTTTGACTATCTTTGCCTTTCACACGTGTAGAGATCAACAGTCTTGAGTCACAAGCTGGCTACCTGGAGGGAAACGCTTGTGGCGAACGCTAGAAGAGTTAGTCATCAGGTTATTTCTGTTTTGTTGTTTTCCTCTGGGCGGAAGGGGGTCCCAGGAGTTTTCCGCTCTGGGAAACGTCCAACGGCGCTGATCTCCGCCTATCACAGGGCCTGGTGGCCACCACACACACACACACACACACACACACCGCCATAATTGCCTATCAACGAGATACTTTGCGCTGTCGAACATGCCCGGTGACCACCTCGACATTTGCCACTCGAAACTAAACGGGAATGTCAATTAGCGGCGTTCTACATCGATATTCTTCGATATAAATGCTTGAAGTCTCAAAACGAGACTCTTCAACGGCCAGAGACAAGGGTGTGCCATGGTCCCTGGCGGCGTGCCCCACCCACCCCGCGCACGCCATCCTATAGGGCTCTGACGTTCTCGTCAACCCCCACGCCGTCGACGTCGTGAACAGAGCCGCCTTTGACGACGTCTCTTGTTTTTGCTGTGAATGACGCTGTTTGATGCTGTATTGTCGTTTCCCGGTGCGGATGAGTGATATTCGTTAATCTTGTGTGCTGTGACACGCGATGGTGAGTCTGCGGCTTTCTGTCGCTTGGGCAAAACACGATTTGAGTCTCAATCTTGGGTACAGGCAGATTGATTGGCTTGAGATTTGGAACCCAGGCTTTCGAGTAGGATTTTCAATTCTCTTCTGCCGAATAAAGCATGGTGAGTAGGTGGTACGGATCGTCGTCCTTGGGCGGTGTCGTGGTACGTTATGTTGTCTTACCGACGCCACCGGGAGGCTGCGCCGGACCTACCCTGATGGTGCGACCATGTTGCCTCACTTCGTGTCGGAACCAACGCCGTTCAGGGTCCTACTTGAGAAACTCTTTTCACGGGAGGGAAGAGAGTGAGGAAGTCCATCTCGGGTTCTCCCTCGGGCGAAAGGGGCGCTGCGTAGAGTTACAGCGATCGAACCAACTTTTACTCGGGCTGCCCACATCAACAGCCAGCAGTACTGCCATTCTCTTTTTGGAATGTCAGCGAGGAGACACAGATATCCAATGTTTCTCGAGTACCGAGTACTCAACTGCCTTGTTGATCTTAGATCAAGGGGAGGAGATGGAGATACAGTAGGGGCGTGGGCTTCTCCATGCCGAGATGACTGGTCCACGCCGGCACAGACCTGGGGGTACAACCCAAATCACCGAGACGTGGTTAAACCCAAACATACCTCCAGAAAAGACTGGTAGATGGACAACGGGGATCTTATAAAACACGACTAGAGAGTTTAACCTAGTCATTTATTATCAGTTCTACCCTTCCACTATTTGAGATGCCAGTGCCTTGCTCGGATAGATGAACTTCTCCGCCCGCTCGTCGCCTGTGCTTCTTTTATACGCGCGAGATCTGACTTGAAGAGTTGATCGTCAACGCAATGCAACGTTGTCCTGACTTTAACCATCAAGCTTCCATGACAACGTTTCAGCAAAGGTATGTGGCGGTCTTGAGAGGATGCCCGCCTACCCCTCTTCTTTTAACTACTACTTATACGGATACTCCTGTACTGTAAGAACTTTCTTGCGCTGCTCAAAGCGTATTGTCCTAGGGTATATATAAAGATTGAAGAGTAATGCGAACCTTTAAAATAAGTCTAGATTTAGCCTTTTGGGGGAAGGGGCAGTAGGTAGGATTTCGGGAGCCTGTTTCCAAAGGGCGATAGAACTCGCAATATAATTAGCAACCACCGCGATTTTTCATCCGAGTTTTCATCCGAGTTCGTGAACTGTCAATTTGAGGGAACACATTCT
>JFFI01001163.1:7842-32577 GCA_001563125.1 Colletotrichum salicis | reverse complement strand
ACACACACACACACACACACACACACACACACGCACACGCACACTTACACATGTATGCGTACGTGGACACGTTGGGCCCCAGGTAAGGCAGTGAGGTAGGATAGCTATTGGAAGTTCAAAGAGATGAAGGTTGTGGCCGCGGCGACGTGCTTGGGTGGCAATAGAGGAGGCCTCGGGGACGGGTCGCATGTGGTGGATCATGTAGACATCAATCGGAACGAACAAACGGCTTTGCTCATGCTAAGAGTGATGATACTGTAATGACGGTCAATTTGATATTCTGCTTCACTTGAATCGGTTATTCACACGTCCACACACACACACACACCCACACACACACACCCACACGCGGCCCGATGGAATGGGTCGAAGACAGATGGGCGGCCACTGATTCGTTCGTGGAGTCGCGGTTTGTCTTTCGTTCTCGGTTCTGAGACCATTCACGTCGTCGATCTCTTTGCCATGTGTAATTTATTGGAGGCATTGGTGAAGGTAGAGTGACGCGATGATGCGGGCAATGCATCTTTGCTGTTCCCGTTGTAATGTCCTCAGTTTGTGGATACACCAGAGGGCAAAAGCCTTCGACACTTGGCAAGTGTCGATGGAAAGTGTCGAACAATGTTGACCGTTCTTGCAAGCAGTCAGGCAGTCTAGCAGACCACATAGGTCGACCTCTCCTCTGAATTGCCTCCACGGCAGACGTGTCTGTGGGCTAGAGCCTAGAGGGTAAATGGGAATTCTGACGGCCATCGGCTGATGATTACCGACTTCCATCTTGCCGCAACTCTGCAACTCTCGCGATATCTGCCTTCACAGCATCGTAGTGTCTGCTCTTGGCGCCGTCGCAATTCTGCTATTTCTTGTTTGTTTCACACTATTCTCGGCTACCCGCGTCATGCCACTCGACGGACAACACAACGGTCACACCCTTTTACATGACACGAGAACAGGGGCGGGGGCGGCTGTCTGCCTATGTAGATGACCTGGCGATGGAAGACCTATATATTCGAGGAGGTGTTTGGATGGAAGGGCACGGATGGTACGCGTTTCGCGAGGTAGGCATTTGAGGGGGAACGCACCGATCACCACATGGATTGCTAGTGGTTCACGAGTCGGCAGGGATGTCACATTCTCGCTCCGCGTCGCACATTCGCTTCCAACAGAGCAGAAGTCCGGATGACAGGGGCTTTGATGGAATCCAGTCGCGGCTTTCAGTACGGACTGTCAGGACCTGCAAGAGGCACAACTTTTCTGATAGATCGGGAAGGGCCCGGACGAGGCCGTGACGCCTCGTTGGGAGTCCGTCAAGTGGGTGGCTGGTGCAGTTCGACTGTTCGGGCCGTCGTCAGGTGAGTCGCGGCGATAAGGTATTTTGTGGATCGGCCATCGAAGGGCAATACGTCAGAAGCTTTCCTCATCGTGGCTCCAGAAATCGGCCGGCCCAGCAATAGCGCGACGAAGACGTGTTCAACCTTGAGGGCCGATTTTCCGGCCTCATTGACAGATCTCAAGCTCTCAACCCATCGTTGGTCGAGCTAATCTGATTGCGATGCGCGCAGACCACGGTGAATTTGGGTGCTTCATCTCCAATGTCTCGGAGCGTCTAGCACGAGATTGCTACCCTCGTCCTGTCTGTCTCTCGACACGACCTCCCCGCAGCGGTTGGCTAGAAGCAGAGATTTGCTTGTTTTTCTTCTCGAGGTCAACCGCTGTGGGTGACCTAGCGTGGAAAGTTGGAAAAAGCTCATCGAGTAGGGGGGGGGGGCTGCCTCTGAATGCGGGACTAACCCTTGGCAAGCTGAGGGATGGGTCCAGTCCCGACAAGATTCGACCAAGGGCCTTGGCAACCACCACCAGGCCCTGGGCCCTGGCGTGGGCCAGGGCGGGAGCGCAACGTTGGGGAAGCGAATGGCGGTGTTGGTAGGACGGGGACCTGACGGATGTGCCGACGCTGAAAGGGCGATGCAGAGCGATGCAGAGCTGGTTTTGAGGCTACTGCGTAGAAGGGTACTGATCTCCAGGTCCCACCACGCCGCCGACGCTCTATTGAGAGGTAGCGTGGTGCAGAGTGTGGAAGCTGGCGGTCACCATGACAATTGAGCTCTTGTTGGTCGTGTCCGTTGGAAGAGCTTGCTTTGGGAGATCATTGTGCGCTCCAACGTCAGACGAACAAATCCATGTCGATGGAAAGCAGCAACATAGTACGGCCCGCAAGAAGTTTTGGCGCAAATGAAGCGGTACAGTGTCTCATGGCATCCGGCGCAAAAGCATGAATAAATGAATGATGGGAAAGAAAGTACGGGAGAAGTCGTTGTTGGTACGTGGGAATTGACTCTGATGCCCCAGGCGTAGCCTGTAGGAAGCTCAACCCCTGTCTCTTTTCCTCCCCCGTCCTTTCCCTTTTTGCCGAACCTGCCCAATTAAACGTCGGAGTACACAGAGTGGAGCGCCACGGCGCCACAACAGAGGACTCCCGGGGTCATTGGCGAATCGGACGCGTCGACGTGCATTTGATTGACCTCATCCCCTCTTGGTACGGTGATAGCCACGCAACCACGTCCGCCCCAGACCTTGCCAGCTAGCACTTTTTTCCTTGTTTCCCGCCGTGACTGACTGCAACTCACCCCTCAGTCACCGACTCACCAATGGGCCTTGGCTCGGCGGGATCTGTCTGCCCACGATGATTTTTCTTCTGCCGTCAACCTTCGTCACTAACGGTCAATCTGTAAGCTATCATGCTGCCGACTTCCGGCTGCCTCTTTCTAGCATGACGAGAGGCCAAGCGTCGGGCGGTGTACACCTCCCAAATCAAGGCCATTGCGATGCAAGATGACCGAAGCCAGCTTCACGTGGCAGATACAAACTACGTTGGCTTGCGCGTCGTACGGGTAGATGCGAGCTTTTCCGGCTACCTCCAGCTTACCTACCTTGCCTCTCGAAGCCCCGGAATTTGTTTCGAGCTTTCAATGCTGAGTCCCTGTTTCCTATCCCTCATTTCTGGCCCCAGAAGCTTGATTGTCGCATCGAGAAACAGACCTTGCCTCCTGCCTCGTTAGTGCTGCAAAAAGCAGGTTGGCACGGGTATCTTGGATGGCAGGGTTCGAATCCAGCAAACTGCCCCCTCCCCGCAACTCGCAGTTCGCTTGAATTGTTGACCCAGGCTTCTGATAAGGAAGGACTTACCGCTCGCACGTCCCCCAGCCTTCTTGCCTTAGTTTGGCAGTGTTTGACAGCGTTGCAGCGGAAGGGATGGAGTCAAAAGTGCGTCAGAGCTCAGGCCGAACGATACCACATGGCACCAGTTCTTTTCTTTACTTGCTGGAACCTGCGAGCTTGGGACGGGGGTTGAAATGTCCCGACTAAGGTAGACGCTGGCTGGCGGCGACGGGAGGGTTACAGCAGGCATATCCTGGTTAACATCGCATATCAACCCCGAAAGTAGGTCGCACCTCTCATCTCGCTGTGAGATCTAGCCCGCGCTGGCCTCCGAGATTGGTGGCTTGGAATATTACAATTTACTCGAGGGGCACTTTGCCGGGAGCCAATTTCACCCTTCTGGCTGTTTGCGCGCGACTCGCTGTTCACAAAGAGATTTCAGCTTGCCTCGCATGATAAGCATACAAGCGTGGTCGGTCTTAGCTGAGATTCCAGCCACCGGGCCGACAACTCTCGGGTCTCGGTAGCGGGAAGAGGATCAAGATGCAGCTTTGGGTTTGTGGCTGAGGATACAAGCAGGGTTTTTCTTGTGTTGACTTTTGGTGCTGGAGACTGGAGGAGTTGCCGGTGACGGGCGCAGAGCAACGAGCGAGGTTCGCTTGGGGCCGAGCTTGAGCTGTGAAGACCAACCTGGCGCCACTTTTGCTGCAGCACTAACCTGGAAGATGAATGAATTCCACATCAGATACTCACATCGACTTGACTACCTTAGCTCCGGGTGGCTTCTCATTTGCTGGCTAGCGGCATGTCAACGTCAGGACAAGCGTGAGAGGCAACGCCAACTAAAGTTGGGGCAGCCGAAATGACATGGTTCTCCAAAAATCTGGGTATCAAACAACCCATGTTGATCGACGGGAAAGCCCACTTCGCAGTTCACCGCAGATGCTCTGCAGACTGCATCGGTGCATGCTAAGGTCGGGGTCCCGTCGGCCAGGCCAAGTTAAGGTACCTTGTCCAATGGTTCGCAAATTCGAATAGGTGGTGGCTAGGAAATAAGGCCTGCCCATGATCTCAGGTCTACAGGGTAAGGTAGGTAGGTAGCAACGTAACCAAGTAGGAAGGCACGGCACCGGGTTCGTACGTCGTGCCCAACTGCCATCCCGCACTTTCGTCCCCCAATTGACTTATAAACGGGAAGGCACTCCCTTCTCCTTCCTCGTTCCTTCCTTTCGTCCTTCAATCAAGGTACTCTAATACTCCACGTGACATTCCATTGTTTACCTGCCTTACCTCGATTCGGCACCTGTTCTCGAATAATATCTGCCCCCCGCCCTATCCACCGAGACACCTCACCTCACTTCACCTCGAGTAACCACCAATTTCTCTCCACCAACACTCTCCCATCGTCACCTCACACCAACACACACTTTCGCTCCACCACTCTCGCGAGATTCTCTCAAGTACGCTTCCAACAGCCTCGACTGCTTTGACATCAATATCAATCGTAGGTAAGTCGAGATATCTGATATCACGAGCCTCCATCACTTTTGCGCTGGCTTCATTTTTTCCTTCTCCCCATCGCAAGCTGCTTGCTTTATTCTTCAGCTTCTTGGGCAGGATTCCCAAGCACAAGGAAAACGGAACAGCAGCATATCACTGTCAGTTTGTTTACTTGGTCTTGTGCGACCTTGGACCTGCCTCGTTATTTCCCCAGTTACACCACACCTTCCCCCAGGCGCAGCTTCCCAAATTTGCGTAACACTCATTTTATTCACCACCTCCCACTCACCACCTCGTGACCTTCTTTTTCCCCTTCCACCCACCCACAAAGTTGTCTCTCTTCCCACTTCCACTCCACCTTTTTCGTTCTTCACCATCGCAAACAATCTTTTACGCTTTCTTTCCAAGCCCACGCACGCTCTTTGTCTCCAGGTAACCTTGTTCCTTGATTGCTTTTGCGACCACCTCTCCTCACGCGCATAACTTTGTTTCCCATTTTACTTAATTGCGAAAATCCGAGCTTTACTGACCCTCTACCTACAGGTCCTTCATTGTCGACTTTGTTCTCGCAAACGACTCACTCTTCTCCAGTCTTACAAACCCCATCAACAATCATTCACAATGAAGTCTTCCATCATCCTCGGTGCTGGCCTTCTCTCTGGTGCCATGGCTCAGGGCGCCTGTGGCGTAAGTAAAATTCCTCCCTCCACTGTGAACATGGAAACTCAGTCGCATGGATTTTCATGTTCAGATGTTCCGACTTGGCAATTTTCAAGCATCTGAAGATTCTAACTCGATCAATAGACTGGCTGTATCTCCGCCATGCAGGGTCTCGCCTCTGACCTGGGCTGCACTGCCGGCGACAATGCCTGCCTCTGCCGCAACGCCAACTTCGCCTACGGCATCCGCGACTGCTCTTTCCAGAGCTGCGCCCAGGCTTCTGATGCTGAGGCTGCTGTCGCCTCTGGCGTTGAGCTCTGCCGCCGTAAGTTCTGCTTTCCCAAGCAATCTCTCAAATTTGATTATTAGATCCACTAACACCCAAATCAGAGGCCGGTGTTGTTGTCACCGTGATCCCCGGTGCCACTGTCACTCAGCCCACTGGCACTATTACTGCCACCGCCGCTCCGATTGTTTCCTCGATCTTCTCTGAGATCACCTCTGGTGGCAGCACCCTGACCACTCTCCTTGGTGTCACCACCCTCACTGGTGCTGCCTCTGGTGGCGGCGAGTCTGCGACCCCTAGCCCGGTTTCCACCTCCACCTTCACCACTGTCATTACCAGCGGCGAGTCTACCATCACCTCCACCGGCGAGACCACCCTCTTCGGCATTGGCGGTGTCCCCGGAGCCACCTCTGCTCCCCAGACCGCTGTCACTACGGAGCCCATTGTTAGCACCATCACCTCTGACGGCAGTGTCATCACCTCCACCATTGGCTCGACCACTCTCCTCTCTTCCGTTACTGGAAGCGCGGCCTCCAGCGCTCTCTCCAGCCAGGCTAGTGAGGCTACTGGTGCCACCACCACTGGCGGCTCTGCTTCTGCCTCCGGCTCTGCCACTGGCACCGCTGCCAGCTCCAGCTCCAGCGGCCTTGTAAGTTGCCCAACTACCTATCTACCTTGCTGTACACTCCCATACTAATGTTTCCCCCTAGGCCAAGGCGACTGCTGTCCCCGTTGCTGGCTTCCTGGCTGCCGCTGGTTTTGCTGCCATATTCATCTAAGCGCCTTTCGCTCAGATGACAATGTACTTGCTTTTCTAAGTTGCGGTAAATACCCGCCTGGACCCATAATCTTGGTTTCGACATCCGGATTCATCCTCGCCTTCTACCAATTTCGACTTGACACGACACGGTTGTGACGGGCACATTTTAGTGAAACGGACAGGGAAGATGAGGTGTGGAACATGGACGATTCGGAATTTTTTCTAGAGGGTCGAACAGGCACAACGAGTTTCTGGGCTGTCGATTTTCGAACGGCAATTAACAATGGTTTTACGATACAAATGGCTTTACACAAAGGACGTAATGACTTGACGGACTGATATCCGAATGTGGTTTTGGTGGCCATCATAGGCACATCGTAGGCATTTGGCCGTAAAATGGTGGTGAGGTAGTTGGGGGCAACGTCTGTCCAAAAGTAGCAACAAAATTTTCCACCATTCTGATGTATCTGTCCACTTGTGACGTGATGCGCTTTTGCGATGTCGATCTTGCCTTGTCATGTGGTGACTTGATGTTTATGAAATGTCCACTTCGCGGCCCACCGCGTCTGAGCACCCGATATCCGAACATACTGATGGCTGTCATGTTTTCTTGGAGCTTTGCATCTGTGCCATGGGAAGAGTAGTAGACGATCAGGCAAGTCTTGTTTCTGTGTTGACCATTATAATGTACAAAGGCTGTATGCAGGGCCTCGAGGGTATCATGATCTTCTATATAAGGTGGTATTGTACAAAGGCCAATCTTATCTCACATCGGTCTATTCTTCAACAATGCCAACTTGGCAGCGAGGCTGGCGCTGACCACTTCGTCGCTTTCCGAATCCGACCCAGAGCTGCTCGTCGTGCTGTCATCGTCTTCCTCACCCAGACTTTGTTCGGCGATGATCTGGTCTACAGCAGCCGCGAACCTATCAACGTCGGCGTCGGCAAGATCGCCACCACTGTCGTCCCCGTCGCTCGGCAGCTCACCATCCTCCAGGTTCTTGCGAGGTCTCTTGGCCTTGCCGCCTCCGCCGCCTGCCTTCCTGCCGTTGCTCTCGTGTTTCCTTTTAGGGGCGAGGTGCATTGGCTTCGGTTCCGGGAGCAACGTCACCGGTAGGGCCGCGCCAGCTTCGACGACGTAGAGTGTAGGAAACTCGGGGACCGTGAGGTCGCGTAGGGCTTCGCCGAGCGGCGTCGTCGCCTCTACGGGGTGGACGACCGTCTTGCCTGTTGCTGCCGTCGCCGCCGAGGTCGTGCCCGCGACGTAAAAGGTATATCTGCTCTTCTGTGCTTCTTCCTCCTCCGTTGTGCCCGTGAAGGGTTGGACGCCGGTGTGGGAGGTCCAGGTGCCGCGCGGAGAGGACTGCATGAAGAACCGGCCGGGGTGCCAGGCGCCCGTCTCCGTGTCTTGGGCCGTGGCGAGGGACTGGCCCGGTTTGTGTTGGGTTTTGCGGCGCTTCTTGTTTCGGCCAGGGCCACCGCCGGTGTGGGTGGTGTTGGCTTCCTGGGCCTCGTCGTCGCCGTCTTGGGGCTGCTGGCGTTGCTGTTCCTTCCTGGCCTGCTCGTCGTTGAACGACTTCTGCCCCGCGACGAAGGCCTTGTAGAGCGGTACGTCATCGAGCGTCTTGGCTAGTATCCTCTTCGTTGCGGCCGTATCGGCGTCCCCTTCGCTCTCCTGCTGTTGTGATGGCAGTGTTTTTGTGTTGTCCGCGGATGGAACGAGCAGCCACTCCACTTGCCAGTTGATCCTAGCAGAGGCTTTGCTGAAGTTGGTCCCGTTCTCCCTCTGCCTGACTATCCCCACCGGCGCACGCTTCAGCAGGATCCCAAACGTCGCCAGCCTCTTCTTAAAGGGTATGCTCGAGAGCGCCTCGTACCGCGCGCCTCCCGGGCCGCCGCCATTGTCTCCCCTCAGGACCTCGGTGACCATGACCCTCTTCTTGCGCCCATCGCGGCCCGTCTTCCACTGCACGCTGCGCACCTCGACCGGCCTCAGGTCCTCGGGCTTCAAGAGGTGCCGCTCTTCGACAATCTCCTTTTCGGAGCGCTGGACGGCGCGCTCGATGCCCGAGAGGAAGTTGAAGTCGTGGTCTACGCCCGCGGCGGTTTTGAGCTTGGAGGGCGGGACGTAGGCCGTCGCGTCGCGGATACCGTTACACTGGGACCAGGACTTGTGGCGCTTCGTGCAGGCCAGGGAGCAGGTCTGGAGGGTGCAGCGCGGGCACTTGTATTTAGGGGGCTCGATGTGGCAGATTGCGCAGAGGCTTGTGAGGAGGGGGTCGGCCATGGCCGCTTTCGTGGACGTGGTTGGCTTTGTCGACAACAATGATAGGGTACAGTGAAATGAGGAAATTGAATTGGTACAGTAGAGAGTATATTTTCAGCCTAATTACTGGCTGGAATGATTGTGACAGGATTGCAACGCTGGGGAAGACGATGGGACCTTGAACTGAACTCAGGTACGGACACAGACGACGGGACGGGACCTAGGAACTTTTTCTGTTATCGCTAGCTTATCGGTGTTGGAGGGTCTGGATCCACCGAAGGTCCATAGACGTCACATTGCCGGCGAAATACATCTTCCGGCACCGCTGCAATGAACCTCATTGAATCCAAGCCTGGCCAGCCTACAATGGACAAGGCAAAAGACTAATCATCATAAGATCCCTATGCTAAAGATCACTGCATCATTGAAGCTAGTTTCTATCATGTTGAAGCCCGCTCCATGAGCAGCGTAATAGAGGATCGTCCTTGGAGTCAAGCCCACTCTGCAAAGGGCTAGCAGAGCAACTTTTGGTACCGAAGTCCGAATATTCGCCCATAAAGGAAGACATGTATTACCTAGGAAGGGAAATGGGCGTGACTTCTATAGAGAGGATGAAGGGTCATACTTCTATAGCAATGAATGGTGTTGCCCCTTGCATGAGATTGAAGAAGAAGTAAAAGAAGCGTGGCGTTCGAGTTCGGCACAGCTCGAGGATGGTGCGATTCCCTCGCGCCTATTTCTCAACAACTACGCAAAGGAACGGCAGTGCTGAATCTAACCCTGACTAAAGGCGGCCTAGTCTAGTTGCGAGCCTTTCCGTCTAGTCCAAACACCTTGTATGCTGTACACGGGAGCAAACTAAGTGAGTAGAAGGTACTCAACGACTACAGGGGTTATCCTCAAGGTCTTCGGAAACTGAAGAGGACGTCGCTCGGGTTGTGCATGTTTGTTGATATCTTCGGGGCAAGTACGTCCGTACTGCCTCGACATCTACGAAGGTAATGTGTGTGACTATGACGACGAACTAGCCTCCTGAGCACTTCAATGTGACATATGAGCCATTCTTTTCAATACCATCTGTGTTTTCACACCCAACTGGTATAAGATGGATGCTCGCAGCACTACCTAGCGTAGCGAAGGCGCTGGATTGAGGCGCCCTAGGTAGATCCTCTAATAACGTGCAAGGGAACGTATATCTTAGAGGTTCACCTGTAGACTAGGACTTGGACTTTAACAGGGTGAAGGGGGTAGATACTCTCCTTCGAGACTGCAACAGTATTCGAGTTCACATACCGCTGTCATGCCCTTCAGCTCGAGGAAATATCTACACTCTGCAACCATGGAATCGAGAGATGATGAATGTTGGCTCCCAGGACGAGGTGAACCTTTGGGACGATTGATAGTACAGTCACGGCACACACATATTCATGTTTGAAACGGTAGTTTCCTTCAACTCTCGCTGGATTCGGATTGTGGGTACTAGATAAGGAGGGACATGAACTGAACTAAGCAGGAAGCTCCACCCTTGTGAGATACAAATGATATAAAAATCGTGACAACGTCCAATCCGGACACCAGCGAGCCCTGTTCAATTATCCCAGGCAGAAAAAAAAAAGGGGTAAGACATTAGTCTCTTGAAGAAAAACAGAAATAAGAAAATTGCAAACGCCGGACACGACAAGATTTTGTCCACGACCACAAGTGCAAAAAGGTATCTGGCAAAAAGATGTATGCACCATGTCGGTAAATCGTCCTCCCCATCGACCAAAGAGGGGGAAAAGAAATCCTCTCTAGTCGCTTGTTACTCCAAATGGATTATATCGCAACCGCCAGCGATAGTTCTTTAGCGGGTGCCGCCAAGAGCGCTGATGCGCGCTCCAGACGGACGGTGAATGAGGCTGTCAGTGTGCTTGCCGACAGTCTGCTGGGGCATCGTCTCCGACTCGCTGCGATCCTCCTCGAAGTCCTCATCGTCCTCAACAATCTTAGTAGGAATGTCCTGGTGGATCATGTACTGCTGACTTGAGCGCTCGGGAGTCGCAGCACTGGAAGCGAAGGACATCGCTGTGCTGCTCCGGTTGGGGACCAGGTCCGGGGTAGGGGGGATGCTGGATATCCGGCCAGAAGCAGGGTGAAGAAGGCTATCTTCGCCCATGTCGGACGTCGCGTTTGACTGGGTCTCGTGACCGTCATCGCTGTGGGTGGCGGAAAGATTGCTGCGACGGCGCTGAGCGCGGAGGCGGGCTGCGCTGGCAGAGCGCTCGTCGAAGTCGGCATCCTGGGCCAACTGGAGGCCCTCAACTGCGGCCTGGCATTGCTCGGCAATGTTTCTAATGATGTGCGCGATGGCATCAGTCTTGTCCTTGAGGTGGCGGTCGGCCACATCCTTGAAGCTCGAGGTAGAGAGCCTCTTGTTTGCCTCGGCGGCAGCGGAGAGGAGGCGGGCCTGATTGACGTCGGCTTCTCTGGGAGTAATGCCATCCTCGCCCATCTCTGGCTCGAAGCCCTCCTCAATCTCATGCACCAAGTCGTCGGGCTTGGTCAGAGACTGAACCAGGTGCTCCATGTGGTGGCTCTGTCCACCAATAAGGCTGCGCAGGTGCAGCACAACGCGACGGGCCTCGTCACGCTGTCTGAGAATGGTGACGTTGGTGTGCTGAAGAGCAGCAAGCTCCTTCTTGTTGCGCTTACGCTCACGCTCGAGCTCCTCGGCAATCTCCTGTTGGAGAACCAGAGCTTCCAGAGCATCGTCACGCTGCTTCTCAGTAGCACCGAGACGTACGTTGAGACGACCATTGTCGTCCTTCTGCTGATCAATGAGACCCGCAAGGCGTCTATTCTCCCTCTTGTGAGTTTCGATCTTGGCCTTGAGATCCTGGGTCTCCTTGGTGAGCTGCTCAGCAAATGCCTGGAACTTGAGGAATTGCTGCTTCCAGCTCTCGAGCTCCTCGTTGAGATAGTTGTTGCGCTTCGTAACCTTGTTGAGCTCGGTGTCCATACGGCCCTTCAGGTTGATGAAGTCCTGCCAAGCCTCGAGAGCATCGCGAGAGTACTGGTTTCTCTCGCGAACAATCTCATTGAGATGTCTCATCGAGACCTTGGTCATCAGAGGCTTCTTAACGGAGCCACCGAAGACAGCCTTAATGCCAGTGTTGCGGCCCATCTTCTCGCAGACATGGTCCATGACAGCCATAACGGTGTCCTGGTTCCACCATTCGGGATCTTGGATAGACTCGACTTCTCCACGCATGACAATGATCTGGCCGGCGGGAACGAGCTTGCCACCGCCGTAAGCGGAGCGGAGATGAGGTGGGACGCCGGAGGGAGTGACATCTCCGTTGAGAGACTGTGTAAGGCGAGTGACGAACTTGTTGCGCTGGCTAGGGTTGAGTGCAGTCGGGGGGCTGGAAGTAAGAACGAAGTTGCGGTCAAGATCCACGACCAGGGCGTCCGTTGGCGCGGTGAACAAAGAGCGGCACTCGGCCGTGACACCGAGGATGTACGGACCGGGCTCCTGAACCAGATCCTTAGCATGGCGAGCATGCACGACCGGTACATAAAGACCACTCCATTCGTAGACGCGAACGCAGTATCTGACAGTCTCCGCAGCCATGGTGAGCATGGCCGGGTAGTGACTGACAAAGATGATGCGGCGGGTTGGTGAGATAGCAGCCTCAACGACACCAACAATGTTGGGGATGGACAGGCAGCAGAACAACGGCCACATGGCAAAGTTCTGGAAGCCAGTAGGCGACGAGGGGAATTGGTAGCAAAGGGCATAATCTTTCATGTCGATGCGAACCAGGTCGTTGAGTCTGGGAGCCGGGAAACTGAGAATGCGTGAGACCTCCTCGGCGTGGAACAGGTTGGTAGCCTTGTTCCAGTGGATCCACATGCCTCGCAAGTAGTCTCCAAGAAGGTTGTACAGCGGGTACCGAGACAGGAATGACAAGCAGTAAGGAATCCAATATGTCTCATCCGGGTTGTCGTAGTAGTCTGGCTCGGTCCTTTTACGCAGATCGCGAATTGTCTCGGCCCTCTTCTCATCGGCTCGCGACCACACACGGAGGCAGATTCCGTACAAGGTATGAGACGAGTCTTGCTGCAGAACGAAGGCATGATGGACGCAGTGAGGCTGGCTGCGGCCGGTGCAGATCTCAACGTCGTGGGGAAAGCAAGCCTGTAGCAAGTCAGCCACTCAAACTCTAGACAAAACCGATGGCAAACAGCCACTAACCCGCATGGCAGCGTGCAACGACCGGGCAATCTCGTTGTCTTGTTCCAACCTTGGACTGCTTCCAAGAATCTCGGGCAGCCAGAATTGACCAACAGCGCCCTTCATGTGGCCAATCTTGCCCTGTGCAGGAGCAGGGGCCTTGACCCATTGCGAAGGTTCTCTGCCAACACCGCATACCATGTATGCGTGAGTAAGCGTCTTCGGGGTGCGCTGCTGGGGCTTCGCGTTCAAGGTCGAGGGGATCGGCTGGGTGATGCGCGAGTGAAGGGAGGAAGTGCGGCTCGGAATAATGAGGTTGTTGTCTCCTTGATCACGGGTGGTAGGTCGACCGTCGCGGTCGCCGGTCCGAGGCCGGGTGAAGGACGAATGTGCGTTCAGCGAAGGCGCCATTTCGTCAGTGATTAGTCGTCGTTAAGAAAGAAAAGTTATGTTGAAGTTTTATAGGTGGACGTGAGAGCGAAGGAGAAGGTGACGAGGTGATTGATGATCCGGGCCACACACGAGCTGACCAGCGTGTCGAAGGAAAAAGGCCTAGTTTGATACGAATAATCAAAAGACGGCAAGGAAGCTATCCGGAGAGCAAGCTCTCGTCAAGGAGTCGTCGGTCGAGAGAGTTGCTCAAAAGGACGCCATTCGAAGGAGGGTCGAGGAGCAACTTGAATTGTCTGGTCTGGTTGAGCGAGAGTTGTGAGGCTCTAGCACAGACTGGTTGCTTGACTGACTGACTGCTCGGTGACAGGTGGGGGAGAGAAGAAACAAGAAAGGAGGGAGGGAGGAAGGGGAAGAAATCGGAGACGAGACAAGAAGAGGCAGTTCCAGCTGAGGTAAAAGGGGAGAGTGGTGTCCAGGGGGGGTGTTTGGATAGGAGGACGGGGAGGAGAAGAAAGAGTAGAGAAAGAAAGGGTGTGTGGGAGAAACAAGAGGCAGATGGCGAGAAAACGAGGGTGTGCCACTGGCGGGCGAGCTAAGATGAAGCGAAAGGGGGACCAAGCACCCGACGCGAAGCTGGAAAGAGAAGTGTACGGTCGAGCAGGAGCAGCAGCGGCAGGTCAGAGTACCTACAAACTGTGTGGCCGTGTGTGCGTACGGAGTACCTATACCTGACTGCAGGGAGCAGAGAAGAGAAGAGACGAGCAAAGACAGACAGGGGCGGCGACAGAAACACAGGCCAAGAGATGCAGCGACTTTGAGAGCAACCTAACAGACCGGGAGACGGGGAATTAAGGTCTGCAGCCAACGTGCAGCAGCGTACGCAGTCTTGTTCCTGGATGTAGGTTCCAATGATGTACCTTGGCCGGTATTCTTAGCGCATCTCGAGGCAGGCAAAGCAGGGCAGGTAGGTATCCGTACCTTACTCCATAGGTAGCTCGATACGACCAACCGCAGATTTGGACGAGTAAAAACCACGGGGGCACCACCTCAGCTAGGAAAGGGAGCAGTACCTTAGTGTAGGTAGTGCCAGCCTGCCAGGACCTGAGCACACAGCTACGCAGCAGGTAGGTACACTAGAAGGTAAGGGGCGATTAGGGAGCACTGTGAGGGGAGGAAGCACGGAGAAGAGCCGTTCGCAGGTAAGGGCGGGACACAGATGGGGCAGAGGACGGGTGTGCAAGGGGGCATGCAGCGCAGTGTTGCAGTACCACTGTTCGACAGGGGACGAGGTGGGGTTCAGGAACACGCGGACAGGGGCCACACCATCTGCTCAACTTTCATGGAAGGCTCCAACTTGATATCTGCAAGGTACACATCAAGTACCGCCACCCAACTACTTCGTACTCCGTACTGAGGGTTGCTACTGCTGACCTTGGGAACAAGAGGGGCATTATGAAGGGCACGCCAACTGCGCGCCATATGGAGACGGCAGCTTCACGGCTCGTCAAGTTGGAGTCACTTCATGGCGCCGTGGCCATCGAAATGGGGACTGTTCCGGGGGTTTGACTCTTGCAATTGCTGCTGTTGCATCTCGGGCGGGAGGCCATGGCATGATACTCTTCCGTACGGCACCGTGGGCTCCTTGTGTTTGGAATTGGACAGCACTACCTGGCACGCCTCACTCGCACTCGCACTATCCGTATCTTGCCTCCAGATACTGCATACAGCTATGCGGAGTACCTAGATCAAGGTCGATTGAGGATGAACAGTGAGGTCGTTATTTGCCCGAACTAATGGTCAGTTCAAAAGTTCAGACAACAAGAGGACCCTGAGGTGGAAACCGTTTCTCTTCCTTTCTCTCTGTTCCTTTGTGTACTGAGACATTCCCAGCTCCGCCATGCGCCGCGATTGAGGGAACGAAGCAGTCGATTGGCAAAAGCCAAGCGAGTTCGGTTAGACCTTCCAATAGCTTATCCGGCTTCCAAATCCCGATTTACACTGAAAACTTATCAATGCCCTCGGAATAAGGATGGGAGATGGGACACATGGCAGCTGGAACAGGGGAAAGCAGGACGAACCTATCCCGTCAGCACCAAGCAACCAACCCCCAACGAGCCAAGCGTTATCCATCTCAGACAGAAGGACCGTTGGAACAAGCGGTTAAAGGAAGACAACAAAAGACAAAACGAAACAAAGCCGCTTCGGGCAATTACTACCTTCCTTAGGTGTACTTGGTACAGATACATCAACATTGTCTGAAAAGTACACCGCGGCACCAGCAAAGGACCCCGAATTTCAAACTAATACTGCAATTCGTGCAGCAAGTAAGCCCCTCAAAACGATCCGATGGTCGGTTTGAATCAGTCGCTTCACAAGTTCAGCCCAATCGGCAGAAGCAAAGACCCTTTTGCACTCGACACTCGACACCAGTTGGAGAGCCGTCGAGTCGTGTCTTTGTTCTCTGCCGTTGCCGTTGGTTCCGGGGATTGCAAGCCGTCAAGCCTCTGAGCAGCACTTGCAGTGTAGCGGCAGTAGTCACTGACCTAAGGTAGGTAGACTCCCGTCCTTGCTTCCTCCAGAGATACAAGTCGACTCGTGGGAGCCCGCAAAAATGTGAGGAACTAGCGTACACTTATGAAATACTAGCGTCATGTGGCGGCGTGCTAGCGGCTTCATTTCCTCTCCGCCTCTTTTTTCCCTTCCAGTCTTTTGTGTTCGCGTCTTGCCCCAATCCCCTTGATGACTGGTGATCGTACCTTTTTTTTCTTTTCTTACAGTCTTCTCCTGCTGCACGTTGAAATGTTCCCATCAGGTCCCATCACACGCACGGGCCTCTCCTTCCAAAGAAGAAGTGGATGAGGGAGGAGCCTCCCGGTCGAATCCAGAACGAGCCCTGCAAAATCTGGACCTTCCTGGTCGTTCCCCTAATATTGCATCTCCACCTTTCTTTGGTGGAGACTAACGGTTCACAGCCAATGGCAGTCACAGCTGACGCCGCTCAGTACCGACTGCTCTCGAAAGAAATTGGCCAGTCTCGTTTGGAAATTCTATCGCCTCTTCCTCACCACACACTTCCACGGAATGACTGGTGATTACACCAGTTCCCTGGTTTATTGGGCCTAAAACGATGACAGCTATCTGCTTTGGGTCACGATTGTCGTCCCCGGTCTAAAGCCTCCTGCGGCCTGCCAGTGCTTGCATCGTCTTACCGTCCGCCAAACCATTCACGTCTCGCCCCTCTAGGCTCTTGGGACGCGCCCACTCTCGCCTTCGTCTGTACTCCGGCGCGCCGCCTACGGAGTTCGAATACTTTCTTTTGATACCTGGCGAACGAATGGGGTGTGCTGCGTGGTGTGCATGGTGGACGGACCGGCGATACGGTTAAAATTTTTTTGGAATGGTAGGAACGCCTCAAAAGTTTGGACGGAATAGCACCCTGCTGATCCGCCTGTTCTTTGACCAAGGAGATCATTAAACATCAGCTCGATACGATTATGCAATTCCACGCATGGCATGCTGGGCAGACCTTCCGATACGAAGGTCCATGTCACCTTGTGCCATGTGCCGCAACAACGAATCATGACTTTTGATCCGTCTCCATGTAGCACTTTCGATGGCACTCTATCGCAACCACAAATCACCGAGGGAAAAGGCATCCGAGCGGGCGTGAGAACCCAAGTTGCCCTCAACGTGCACTGCCAACCAACTTTCCACTGTTCCAGCCAGCCATCCTGCAAAATAACGCGCACAAAATGCAACCTTCTAGGGGCCTTCTCCAGATGGATGACGAATTCAAGCTCAAGAAAGATCATCTGCCGAGGCGCTCAAGCCCCATCTCTGATCCCCCCAAAGACACGCTCTCTTTGCACGGGTCGTCCCTGGAGTCTGGGACATCCTACAGGATACCTAACTCGACAGCTCCTGGTCGCTCCTCGACTGGTTGGCTGAAGGGTGTCCACGACCAACGAACTCGGATCGACGCACCTGCAGCACATCCCACACAAACAGAGAGGCTTGTGTGTTTGACGAGGGGACAGATCCGTGTGAGCTGCTGCACTGAGTGCTGCAGGCTACCTGTGCCCCCAGGACGCGGTACCTTGATATAAGGATGCTGACATCTTCCACTACTGTGTTAGCGGTAGCCGTCACACAAAATCTAGCAAACGCGCTACGCCCATCAGCCAGCTGTGAGCCCTCGGGCCTTACCAGGCGTACTGTGTGTACTCCGTAGTGCGAGCAAATCATGGCCATGGGCATCAACGCTAGGCCCCGGGGGCCGAAGTGGGCGGCCTGCCGGGGTGGGACCTTGGTTCCATGGCACTAAGTCTCCGTTCAGTATCTTGCGCGACGCGATTCATCCGCGGCAGCTTTGCATCTTCCATCAGGGGCTTCCTTGGTTCCACGACGGAGAAAAAAACATCTCAAATCAACTGAACCGGGTTGCGGGACGACTGGAAGCCACGGGAAATGGATCACGACAGAGGGCAGAAGAAGCAGAACACGCCGAAATCCCCGCGACCCAGCCCGATGCCAGTTTGGTGTGCAAAAACGGCGATCTATGGCTTTCGACTGGTGGAGGCAAAGCTGTTCGTGCTTGGCATCGGACTGTCAGTGCAAGGTGCAAACTATCCGTACACTCTGTCGCCGGACATCAACGAAGCGCCAGCCGCGCTAACGGATGGGCCTCATCAACGAATGTCGTCCAATCTGTGCGAAAGTGGGAGCTGCTCACTCTATTTAACAAGGTGTTTGATGGACCGCAAACTTTCGTGAGGTCCCCTCCAAAAAGATGGACTAAAAAAGACTAGTATGTGCCAATTTACCAAGTGATCGCAGCCTCGCAGGGGCACTGCTGTCTGTTGGCGAGTACGGTTTGCTTCCTCGAACCCATTGATGTATGCTTACTTATCTGAATGCACCAGATATAGTGAAACCTGCTCCTTCGCTTCCAAAAAAAACACAGCACGTCAATCTGCGTCCCGTGGACTGGAACTGGAGATGCCCGCATATCCACCATAGCCAGCCATACGCATCATCGTTTGAATAAGACCGTCCCATTTTGCTGAATCCACGAACTCCGCCTGTCATCTATAGCAGACGCGGCCCGATTTGCACTACCGCAGATGTCTGAAAAACGTCACATCCATCAGGGCGCTTTGACCCGCCACTCTGGATACTGGGAGAATCTGGCAGTCTGGGTGACGCTGGCGAGCCCTCCCCAGGGCCGGAGCACACAGCAACTTTGGATATCTCGTCCGTATTAAGAGCTGGCCAGCTGTATTAATGGTCCGCATAAAACGCAAGCCGTGGATCTGTAACCCGAACAATGGTCCCCCACGGGCCGGACACAGGCCCAGTTCCACGTTGCTCCGACTTTGCCTGGCTATACGGCGGGGACTTTGTTGTTCACAGCCTCGGAGGCTGGGAGAACGACCAAAGAAGGGGGGGGAAAGGATCGTGAGCTTCCTCGAGGAAGAAACCTTTCACTCCTCTTTCTTTTCCACTTCTGGTGACCCTGGCTTCTTCCTTGCAAAGTTGTTGGTGCCGCCCAGCTATGGATCAATTTACACTTGTCAGCTGCGCGTTCCACTGACGAACTGACCTGGACCTTGTCGCGATCTGAGCACGAGTCCCGAGGCCCTGATCGCTCTCTTATCTCCTACATACACAGTACGCACCGCACTGATTCACAGAGGGCCAGTTACAGCAACGCCCCGTTCGTCGACAGCAACGCAGTCCCAGGTCCCCATCTCGTTGAATGTTCGACAGCGGGCTCTCGGGCGATCCCCGTCTTCTATCTCTCTGAGGCTGGTTTCGATCTCTTTGGTCCAAAGTCCGCATGGGGGCAAACAGCGTATGTACAAAGTACTCCATACATACCTAAGTCCACTCAGTCCTCCTGCAGGTTGCAAACACTGACCGTGAAAGTGGTATCGGGTCAAAGTCTCTATCCGTATCCCTGGCTCCATCACCGTTGTTGATGAGAAACCCTGGTCTTGTCGGTACGTACCTACCCGAGTGAGCCGTCACTTCGTCAAAACGAGAAAAAAGGAAGGAAAAGAAAGGAAAAAAAGGCCCAAACGCGGTGAAACAGAATGAAAGTGATACTAGTTGCCATTGATCTCAGAGTTCAAGGCCAAACAATGCCTTGATCCTGAAATGTAACTGCGACGTAGTCGGCGGTAGGCAGCGTGGTATGCCATGCTCCCGTCTGCGCAATTTCATCTTTAGGTCGAATCCCTCGAGTACGTATAAGGATTTCATCACAATGAGACTTCTTTCAACGGTCACGCCCTTCCCGGTGGCCCCGGCAGCACGGACAGACGAACGTTATGCCAGAGCCTTGCCAATCGCTCAATACGAAATAACCTCAGTCCATGATAAATGAGGTCTCGACGCACTGTCCCTCGAGAGTATGAGCCGTCATTTATTGAGAGAGGTGACAGAGGTGGTTTACATAAACTTTGACAGCCAAGGTCAGCATTTCGTGTCTCCTGAACGGGCCGTGCGACGAGTCCGTCCTGAGATGGATGGAAATCAATATTGACTGCCGCCAGTAGCCCCAAGAAACCTGGTTCGTTGCTTCGACGGAGCGTCTTCCTTCGTTCGAGTACCGTTCCGTCATCCTCAGCCGAGTACCTCATGCGTCGTCTCTGAGGCTCTGACGCCCGAGTAGATTCTTGGCCTTCTCCATTGCGGGTGATCTGTCACCTGGAAGAGACCTTGTCAACCTCACCTCGTGTTGTAATATCGGAATCCCCGGTCAAGGCCCAACCACGCTTCGCATCTCAACGCAAGAGCCTCCACTGGCTTGAGTGTCAAAGATGACGATATAACATCACTTCGCTGGACACCAACAGGGCCGAGAGGACGCGGTGTTTGCGACCAAACGGGCTACCGCAGGAGCATAGATCTTGTCTCCGCAAGATACTGAATATGTGCTCTTGTCCGCGAGTTTCCACGAGGCTTGACAACCCGTCTTTTTTGGCCTCACGAGCCGCGCGATCGAAACGGGGCGAGACTCGCGGGCCGGGAGGACGGCGTGATGCTATTCCAAGGCTGGGCGGGTGCTCAAGCGGGCCGGTCTGCCATGCCCGTCTGGTGAAAGCTCAACGACGGGGCTACGGCATCCGTGCTAGCCACGGCCGCTCCGTGGTGATGGCGAGTCACCACGTGCTGGGCCTGGGCAAAAGCTCTAGTCCCATGTTTCAAAACAACGAAAAACCGAGAAAACGGCGTTTCGCATCGTCGAGTTATTCTCGGAGACGGGGGACTTGTTCCTTTGTTTTTCGGGCAAAGCCGTTTTCGATTCCACTTCCCGTCGTCACTAGCGGACATCGGTAGAGGATCCCATGTGTAGCGTCACAAGTTGGATCAAGCTTCTGGTTCAAAGGCCTTTGCTAGTGAAGCTTACGAAGCTTATGAAGCTTGATGAGGCCACCTACTTCGTGGCGCCTCTCCTTTCTTTGTCAAGGAAAAGATTTCAAAGCAGCCAACCCGACAAGCCACCTCTAGGAACCGATTTATCAACAAAAACACGTTTTCCCTTCAGCGTCTGCGCAATCCTCGAAACTCCCGAGGTTGCTCTTCGCAAACAAGAGATTAGTCGAAACTTCCTTCAGGTCCAGTGCCAATGGACATACCGTCTCGCCATCCTTCAACTCATAATATCTTCTACTGGGCCGTGAACCGTAGTTCACAAACGCTGCTGGGATCATACCGAATGAAGCGGCGTTGCGTAGCGACTTCTGAGGCCAGCCAGTTCCGAGCGCCCGGGCATGGGCATTCTCGAGACCGGATTTCCCTCCCCCGATCCCCGGCCAGCTCGGACTAGATGCGGAGATATTATGGAGCCGTAATCCGCATATGAGCCGGGGTTTTCGGAATTTGCCCCCCTTTTCTCGGGGCCCGAGACCCCGAGTGTCGGGATTAACGATATCGGCCCGCCGCAGCTTCGCACTCTCCTGTCAATCGAAGCGGTCAAAAGGTCCTCGGCTATGAAAAGCCAAGCCAACGAGCCCAGCCAAGAGTTGCGGAGTGCCGCATTGACATCGGATGAGATGGCGAACTGGATCTATTTTCTTTCTTTTTCCCGCTTACGCTGCAGAAGGAAGCGTCCCTTCCAACAATTGAGATGGATGGCACACTTCAAGATGCTGAGTTCTCACGCAGGATGCAGTGGCATCCACACCCCGTCCAACCCGTCCTTCTCCCGTCAACCATGTATCCACGACAGAGGGAAGCGTGTGCCTACTGGCTTTCGCAAGGGATGGATGGGACGGGAGGGGAGGGCTCCCGTCTTCACACATCTTTTGATATCATGTCTCTCTTGGATGGTTAGCTCGTGACGTTTAGTCAATCTCGAGCGCGTTCGCGCCTGCAGACCATGACGACTTTGTCGCAGACTCGCAGAATGACGAAGTGCAAGAGCATTGCCACCATGACAGCAGAGCACGAAAGCCAAATGATACTTTCAACTCAGCGTCATCCAACCTTTCACCAGCTCCTCCATCATTTACAGCCTCCGACACCTTACCTACGGGCGCCTTTCGTATTTCACGTCACTTCTCACCGGCATGCAGAATGGGACGCAAGAGCTCTCAACGTTGAGGTTGTCCCTGCAGGTAGGTGAGACATTGCCTGACATGTGAAGGTGGGTACATGTGGCTGGTGCAGGTGGGGAACGAGGGAACGCAATCAGGGAACAGGGATGGTTTGCTTCCCTTCCTCCCCTACCACGTCAAAATTGTCCGATGATTTTCAGGTTTTATCTTTGACGGATAGGAGCAGGAAACGGCCGAGAATTACTTGCATTGGGAAGACGAGAAAACGGGTCGTCGCGTTGATGGCCAGTCAGGTGAGAGATGAGACCTTTTGAAAGTGGCGACGGCGTACGGGTAGGTGGGTTCATGTCATCCCCTCCAATGCTTGGCTCCCGAGGTGCCATTTGATTGTTCACCCGGCCGAGCTGGACGAAGAGGACATTGTCGACGATGAGAGCCGCGGCAGCGTACCTAGGAAGGTGGAGGCCACAGTCCGAGCCCGAGGAGGCGAATTTGTGCTGGCGGGTCGAGTGATTAGGACGGATAGCTCCTGTGCTCATCAAAGGGGCCATAGCTTCACGAAGCGAGATGGAGATTGGAAAGGGTGACTGGCGCGTCACGGGTCAAGTTATATCTAATTTCTGGGGGGTCAAGCGACGGCGTCATCCAGCATTACGAAGGCGGCCAACAAAAGAGGAAACAGCGCCAGGACGAAGGAGCTTCACAAGCAACGGAATGCAAGATCCGAGGCGCAGAGGCCCCCTCACCATCCCACGGTCCACCTTACGCAAGCTCGAGTGGGCTGAAGACCGGACCGCGTAGCATCACATCCAAGCGTATGCCACAAGGCCGCCTAGGTCAGGTACCTTGGGCTAGGCGGTACGCGATGGAGTGAATTTTGATGAGTAGAGAGCACCAAGAGGCGATTAGAGTGTCGTGAGTGTGAAGCTCGTCCTCCAATTTGGCTTGATGTATCCCGCTATTTGGGCCTAGGGCGTGGTCGTGCAGGACCAGCGCCAGCCGTTGGCTTGGGATCTCCCCGTGATAAAGGTTGGGGAATGTTAAGCGATAAGCCGGGGTGGTGGCATGGCCTATTGGGTTGCGGGAGGAGCTTGGGGGTCTTTTGCCCCTCCTTGACACTCGAGATGGTGTATACGTATGGAGTACGAAGTAGGAACGCGAGATATCTGAGTACCATATGTGAGAGGCTGGACAGAGAAAAGTTATGGAGACAAGATGCTGTAGGTATTGAGAGGAGGAAAAGGGGAACCCCAATGGTTTGGCAAAGATCATCTTCCAAAAGAGCCACTACTCCTGCAGAAATGAGTGACGGAATGCATGACAACTTCGAGGCAGATGTCATTCAGAGCGCCTCATCTCATCCATCATCCAGCAATTCACACACAGACTGGACACCAGTGGAGAGAACCACAGAACCTGAGAGTGTGTGGTGGGTGGAAGTAACCCGTCCGCTGGGACACAGATCAGCGGGTGCTCCGGCAAACTGTCAGATAAGGCACGCATACGTGTTGAGCAGCGACTTGTTGACCGGGCGCTTCTTTCCTCTCCTCCCTTTCCCTTCGGTGTGCCATCTACTTATGTAAGTACATAACGGTAGAGCTTCCGTGCCACGCGGCGGACAAAAAAAAAAGGGCACACTTTAAGGCACACACTACCAAGAGCCCATTTGCACCCTTCTTTCTTACTACTTTTATCAATAAAAAGTACATAAATTAAATATATCAAATATATATATATATTTGAGATAAATAAATGTGTAAGCAGGACTAACTTCAGATTTATCTCGCTTTTGTTGGGCGTTGTTCAGTATAAGAAATTCGGTGTAGCTGAAAGTTATGTTAGGAGTGCCCTTTTTTCTGTCCGCCGTGTGCGTGCTTCCTTCTTGCTGCTGCTGCTTGCACCATCAACTCTCATGATGACATAATGACGGGTCCCAAGGGCCGTCCACGGCATGCAGGAAAGCGCCGTGCGTTCGCGTATGTCTTCCGTGCCGGAGGGAATGGCACGGATGGGAGGGGAGGGGGCGATTCCGTTCATTCGTTGGAGGACTGCAATGGTCTGATCCAGACGCAACCGAATTGGCCAACAATTCGCAGGATACACAGTACTTGGGCATTTCAGGAACGCGGCTGCGACTGCTCGAGTGTGGGAGCTTATCCCCTCATCCTGCTCCTCACCTTGGCCTCACCATCCGTTTCGTCTCTGTTGCTGGACCACATGCCTCTATTTGGTGCCCTCAGGGAAAAAAGGACCTCTATTCCCTCACAGGGTACGGAGTATGGATACGAATCAGGTGTCTAAGGTGATATCTGCTGACTCTTGACGAGAGAGAATCAAAAAATTCCCTGCCCAGTCGTCACGGCCGAGACCCTCTTTTCTTCTTCTTATTCTTCTTTTTTTTTTTTTTTTTAAACTCTCTCCGTCCCTTCCAGCATTCCACTTTGACAAGATATGGCGGGGCGAGAGTTCGTGTACCACTTTCACATGTCAGGAGCCGGGGTCACGATAGGGACGCATGCAAGCCATTGCTCCTGCTGCTGCTCGCTACAGCTACAGACAAGTTTGATACTACCTACAGAACTGTCGGTCGCCTTACCAAATGTACATGCCCGTCCTACCTTGATAATGCTCTTACCTTAATTATTCTTCCTATCGCTGGGTTTGCCGCCGAAGCTGTTCCGTCCAACGAGAGATAGCTAGACGACCAATGCGACAATGGGAGGTGCTTGCACACACGCACCTGCCCTGCGGGTTTTACTGCCCACGGGCGGGACGGACAGGGATAGGTGCTTTAGAAGCTGCCGTCAGCAGTGCAAGGTGCTATTGCATGTGGCTTGAGCAGCTAAGGTACCTCACGAACATCTATCTAGGTACCTGACCTTGCCAATTGTCATTAACCTTCTACGACATTATCCAGCAGGCAGAGAAATATGA
>JFFI01001161.1:0-19767 GCA_001563125.1 Colletotrichum salicis | reverse complement strand
AAAGCCGGAGATCTCGACCGGGCTCCAACCCGTGACACCTGCGGCTTTCATCTGCGTGCATTTAGTCCGTGGCAGTTAGCCATCGAGGAATCGGGAAAAGAACAAATGTGATGACAAGCAGCATTGTGCCTAGTGCCCCGTCTGATGATCTTGGATCCTTCCAAGACTCACCTTAGACTCAGTCAGTGTATTTTGGGAGGCGATTCTCCGTCACGTTTTTGGCTCGGGCCCCATCGACCATCTTCCGGCTTTCAACCCCACAGTACGCCGGGTAACCCCCGGGTCGGCCCACTTACACCCGGCGAGGCCGTTCCTTGCCGCCTCCGAGCGGGTCCCTAACGGACTATCAGTTCTGCCGGGATCCGCGTACACCAACCTCATTGGACTGTGGTGGGTCTCCACCCAGGTACCCTTGTATGTCATCGCACCTGCTGATTGGCTTGTCGCCTGCGTCCCGCGCAGCCTTGGGAAATCTGGGGCCGAGCCGATCAGAGCTCCCACGCGCAGCCTTCGCACCTTTCACCTTTTTCCCAATCCTTCCCTCCCACCACCCACCTCAATCGGTTTTACCCGGTCCCCATATACGCCTAGCCGACGACATCACCATCGCGAATAGATCGCCGACTGACGCAATGTCACAACTCGGTTCGGTGGCCTTGGCCAATGGCTCCGCGACGCCGAAGAAAGTCGCCTACTTCTACGATTCCGACATTGGTAATTATGCCTATGTTACCGGTCACCCCATGAAGCCCCATCGCATACGCCTCGCACACAGCTTGATCATGCACTACGATTTATTCAAGAACATGGAGATCTATGTATGTTCTGTGTTTCAATCCTTGCGACTGGATGGCTACTAATTCATCAACCTTAGCGCGCGAAACCTGCCACGAGGGGAGAGATGACCCAGTTCCACACAGACGAGTACATCGACTTCCTCCAGAAGGTCACTCCCGACAACATGGATGCCTACCAGAAGGAGCAGGGAAAATATAATGTCGGAGATGATTGTCCCGTCTTTGACGGCCTCTTCGAGTTCTGTGGCATCAGCGCTGGCGGTAGCATGGAGGGTGCCGCCCGTCTCAATCGTCAAAAGTGCGACATTGCAGTCAATTGGGCTGGTGGTCTTCATCACGCCAAAAAGAGCGAGGCCAGTGGTTTCTGCTACGTCAACGGTACTGGAGATTCCGTTGAGTGACATTTTCCCTCCTTGATCGCCTGCTAATCATCTCTAGACATTGTCCTCGGCATCCTCGAATTGCTGCGTTTTAAGAAGCGCGTCCTCTACATCGATATCGACGTCCACCATGGCGATGGTGTCGAAGAAGCATTCTACACCACTGACCGAGTCATGACCGTTTCCTTCCACAAATACGGCGAATACTTCCCTGGTACCGGAGAGTTGCGCGACATTGGTATCGGCACCGGCAAGCATTACGCTGTCAACTTTCCTCTTCGCGATGGTATCGACGACACCTCGTACAAGTCAATTTTCGAACCAGTCATCGAGCACGTCATGAAGTTCTATCAACCCGAAGCTGTTGTACTGCAGTGTGGCGGCGACAGTTTGTCCGGCGATCGCTTGGGTTGCTTCAACCTCAGTATGGAGGGCCACGCCAACTGTGTGGGGTACGTCAAGAGCTTCGGCTTGCCGACCTTGGTTTTGGGAGGTGGTGGATACACCATGCGCAACGTTGCTCGCACATGGGCATTTGAAACTGGTGTGCTCGTTGGCAAGCACCTGCCTAAGACGCTTCCTTACAACGAATATTACGAAGTAGGTCCATCGCTCGCTTTGTCACTGGCCAAAAACGGGTTGACTGATCCTACCTTAGTATTATGCCCCCGATTTCGAACTGAATGTGCGCCCATCGAATATGGAGAACTCGAACAGCTTCGAATATCTTGAGAAGATCAAGGCCGCTGTCATCGACAACCTAAGACATACCCAGCCTGCCCCCTCCGTTCAGATGCAAGATGTGCCTCGCCAACCCTTCGGTGGCATGACGGACGAGGAAGAAGCCGAGCTAAACGATATGGACGAAGACGAACACGTCGACGATCGAATGACACAACGCCGATGGGACCAGCGCACCCGTAACGAAGCCGAGTTCGAGGACAGCGATGACGAAGATATGGATCAGGCAAACGGCATGACGCGCCCTCGGAATGCCAAGAAGCGCACCTTTGGTGACTACCGGCAAGCTGAAGGCGAGGTCGATAGCGGGGCGCCTTCACCCGTAAATGGTGCCCCCGAGGGTGAAGAGGCCCCCAACGCTGAGCCGATTGTGGATGCCGACATTACTCTTGAGAATCCCGCCGAACCCGAAGACACGTCAGACAAGTCACTTCCAGAGGAGGCCGCCCCAGAAGCCTCGAAAGAGGATGCCGTCGACGAGGATGGTGATGTCGGCATGGAAGATGGAGCGAATGTTGAGGAGGGCACTACTACAATCAAGAAGGAAGAAGTTGAGGCAGAACCTGTTCAGGTAGCCGAGAAGGAAGCAAAGGCGGAGAAGCCTTCTTCGCGCCAGCCTTCCGCCGAGCCTTCCGCCGAGCCTCCTGTCACAGAAACGACAGAGACAACCGAAGCCACCGACGCTACCACGGAACCTGCTAAGGAGACTGAGTCGGCAGCAAGTAAGGAGGCAGACGTCACCGAGGCCAACGAGTCCAAGCCTGAGGTCGCAACAGAAGAACCAGCTGCTGAAGCCAAAGCAGCTACCCCCGAGAAAGAAAAGGACTCTGCTGAGAAACCAGAGGTCAAAGCTGCTGAGCCTGAGGTGGACAAGATGGATGTTGACGAAAAGCCGGCTGAAGAGGAAGCCAAAAAGGAATAGTGGTACGAAAGGCCCCTTATTCCTTTTTTTCCGCGGTGGCCATGGCAGAGATGCAGCACACCACCAATGACGCAACGTTGGGTTCAAGTCAGCAGGCTCGCGGGAGGAATGCGAGAGTATCGGGCGTTCAAGGACAGGTTTTGAGGGGATTTCTGAGCATGGAACTCTGGGATTGTTGTTTGTTTGTGGTTTTAAGTGATACTCTCATACACTCCTTGCAAAGTATTTTGTCGGCGGGAGGAAATCGTCGGCTGTATTATAGATAGCCAAGGCGTGGTGGTGCCTTGTCAGTGGCGATTCCATTTACACTGAGTAATATGTGACAGATTGTTCCTTTTCGCTGAGCGATGCTATATTCCCGAGAGTAAGTGGTTTGGTAGAGATGGATGTCGAATTGTGCTAGTGAGGACCGACCGAAGGACTGTCTCACTTGAGTTTCCATTGTTTCTTATGGGGTAGAGCGAGCACCTCTGATTCTGTTGCACAGCGCATCCAGCCCACCTATGTTGACACATTGTTCCGCAACATGACACCCGTCTAAGACAACGGCTAGCTTCCCACTACTTTGTGTCCTGGCTTCTATTGTCTTGTTTGCAAGTTCGAGAGTTATCCCATGTTCTTCAAAGAGCCATCCACAGTCATTGGTGTCAGTTATTCATAATCCTTGGTTCATAAACTTCTGAAGCGCCGCCTTTGATCTATCCCAAAACGCCGTACTTTTGCTACTATGATATCTTTAGGAATCCCTGTCATCACTGAAATATCTAAACACCCAAAAAGTAACTCGGCGTCGTTCCAAGTCACTCCTGACAGTTAGCTAGGCCTTTCAGAATCGCCTTTATCCCGAACCAAGCTGCTCCTCGATGCCACAGGAGACACACCAGGTAGGCGCGGCTGGCCCGACGCATCCCATACAACGGCGCCAAAGTACCCTCCGTCCTCCGGGCTCGGCCCTCTATCGGTATGTCGCCGCGGCGGAGGCTTCAGCGGCGTAGGTAGTTCTGCTTCGGGTGCGTCGACGGTTAGGAATCGTACGCCTTCCTCGGTTTCGACTCTCGTGAGCGGTATCGTCTCTCGTTGCGGGGAGTCTTCGTACGAAGGCGAGTCCTGGTACGGCGTGATGTGCACCGCGAGAGGGGGCAGGATCCCGGGTACGTCACTCAGATCTATACGCGGATGCGGAGCTCGACCACCGCCACCGGTCTCGACGTCGCGATGGATCTCCCTGTGGTCGCTGGTCGGGTGGTCACACGAATCGGCTCGCGATTGTCGCGTCTTGCTCTTCACCCCGCCGTCGCCGTCGGACTGCGTGTAGAGCTCTGTGTCGGCGCTCTCTTCGATGTTTGGTCGGAGGTAGGAGGACGGTCGCACCCTTGAGTTTTGTCCGCCGAGGAGAGGGCGGAGGGTCGGGACGCAGAGGCAGATGATGGCGCAGCTTAGCTCTGTTATTGACCAGATTCCGGCGATGACGGTGTTGTATGTTGCGTCGGTGGAGGTTGATGAGCTCTTTAGTGTCGTGATGCGGACGACTGAGATCGCGCAGGTGCTGTCAGACATATCAGCGGAGGCCCGAGAACGCACGAAGACTAGTAGGGAAGACCTACAAGAAGCCGAGTCCGAACGTTGCCATTAGCACTATCTTTTGCCTCATCGGCAGGGGTATCGTCCGTAGCAGTGGTAATGGCATGACAAAGATGGCGATGTCGGTGAAGAGGTTTATCGATGACCCGATAATCCACCAGTCGAGAAGTCTTATGCATCGGCCGGGTACTGTGTGGTCCCAGAGGCTCCTGAGTGGGATACAGGCCAGGCAGACTGAAACCACCTGCGATATCCCAAAGGCGATAATAAAGATTAAGAAAATATCACATAACTTTTGAAAAGCCGGCAATGGAAAGACGCGCCGGTACTGAAGAAGAAAGGTCGATTTGATCAATGGGTAGGCCTGTTTAGGTAGTCAGCTTGTGCCGCCCTCGTCGGAATGGTCTACCTAAGGGAGACGCACGACGTGGTAGATGGCGACGGCTGTTATTGCGATCTAAATACTCTGTGAGTTGCTTCTGTCTTGTCAACGCCTTCGACTGTGCTGGGAGTACCTCTTGAGATTTGAGAAACTTGTCTCTGGGCAGCGTGGCTTGGTGTAATCCGTCGCCGAAGTGAGTATCTGCATCACCGAGCTAATCAGCAAACAACCTCTCGTCTCACGCCATGAAGAACCGTCCTACTAATAAGCATAAGAAGCCCAACGATGGATACGACGACCTTGTTTCGAGTTGTCAGCGGTCAACGATCGCCTTTGAGGCCAACTCAGAACTGCAAACGCACAGAAGATGCCACCGACGCTGAATCATCCCAGCCCCATTTCCTCAGCAGGAAAGCGCGGACGTGGACTCTAAGGGCCGTGACAAGAGTCGAAAGGAATAGGGCCGTGACTGTTACGCCGATGACGAGTGGCTGTCGCGTTTCGTTTGGATCCACGGAGGGGATATCTGGAGTCGCTGCTTGTTCGTCTTCCACCGCTACCGAGTCCATCGTCCTGGTTCTCGCTTTCTCCCCTCCCCCGAAGGAGGCTCGGCCAGGTGACGTTGTGGCCGAAGGAGTTATATCGATATAGATGTTGTCGGCCTCACTCGAAGGTTGCTACGTGCTGCCAATGAAGTGCGACATTGAATGTCGCGAGAGGTGGCGATCTTAGATCATATCTTCTAAGGCTAGCAGTCGCTGCTTGAGATCTCAAAGAACCATTCACGTTGCAATATGGGGATGTAGTGAGGTGGCTGTAAGTAGGAATTGCATGGCAGTGAGAAAGCAAGAGAACGTCTAGTGTTGACCGTCCCGGAAACAGGGCCTATCGATTTCAATCGTGCGCCGCACGAGGAGCGCTCATGATTGAGTTGGGGCTAAGAGCAGAGTTGTCGCGTGTGCCAGGATCACGGAGCGACGAGCACACTTGAGATGGGCGTCTTCTTTGAGTTCGACATGACTCGCTTTCCGTTTCGCGGCTTTCGCAATTTGTAAAGCGTAAATGTCGCGATGCTGCGCTGTGTCCACCAAATATAATGACGTCGTGGGATCCTCCGCTAGTAGAACAAGTCACAAGAGGATCTCTTCAACAGTGGGCGGAGACACGAATCACAAGATGCGTCTTTCTCCAAGGTTCGGGCTGACATCTCGAAGGTGACATCGCGGCGTTGTGCTTACAAAGATGGTTTCTTGGCTCGGCGATGGGAATCGCCATCCTTTCTCATCTGTCCGGTGTGTTCTTCTCTGCAGGTTCGGCGCAGGAGATCCGACCACCGAGGCTCGATGTTCGGGACCGTCGCGCCTATCAGTATGCCCCAAATGAGAGCACACTTTTCCAGACGTTTCGTTCCCTGCAGCTCTCGAGGCTCTGGTCTTCTCCCACCAGGTCGATCTGGGCGGACCTTCCGAATGTGTCCAGTCTCTTCTGTTGTTGTCTTCAGATGGATTGCCTGTTTGTTTGCAATTACGGAACTCAAATCCGTCATGGTTTGTTTGGTCTCTGGGCGTCCCCCTACCATTGAACACATTTGGGGATTCAGTGACCATATTGCAGCTTTGTTGCGCGAAGATGGTGAACTGGGGGGGGCTAACATGGATATCCTTCGCCGGCCATTGATTCATGATACACGCCGAGCTGCTACCCGATTGAGTCAGCGACCAGTGAAGTCGGCACCGGACGTTGATATACTGTTCATATTGGAGTCACCTCAGTGCTGAGGGAGTAAAGTGATGTGGTTGAAATTGATGAGGATCTTAGTAAATGGAAGACGACAGATCCTAATCCTTGACTTGGAGTTGCGGCAGGGTGCGAAGTTGAGTGGATGCTATGGGGCGTAAACATCTTTGCCGGGGCTTTCGGTGACGTCGATTTGACATTTGGACGGAGACCACACTTAAGATTCCCATCGCTCGAAATAACCATACTGAAATTTGAACATCCCGCTCATCGTATCTTGTGGGCTTCTTCTCTAGTACGAAGCTCCGAATAAAAGAAGTCGGCCATACTGGGAGCTCGACGAATGGTAGATGATGAATTCATCCTTCAAGACTGAACGCAGTGGAGGGGAGCTGGACTGTGGCTGGTGAGCCCCGGAATATCAGGCTAGCCGAATGCGGCACATATGTGGCTTGATCTCTCACACCTCAACATTTCAAGCTGCACAGGTGACAAGTCGTCAAACGTATATTCACAGCAAGGAGTAAGGGAGACAATCAACACCAAGGGTCTTTTGGAATACTTAAACGAGTCTCAATTCGATATAATATATGACAAAATCAATCTAAGTTGGATAGCCCTGAGATTTTGAGGTAAGGAAGCTCTTTCCCGCACTGATACCAAAAGTCAAGCACGTGACTGTTTGTCAGCCAGGCACAGAAACAGTACGTACCGGACCAGGCTAGCTCCGCGCCGGGACCATTTTCGCCAGGCTGCTCAGAGCTGTCGTCAACACCACTCAACTCCACGACCCAGCTGCTTCCATCTGCCTCCATCACCTCAACCTACGCCCCTCCAAACCGCCACGCATACCTCCTTCCACGACAGCATTCCGACGACGCCAGCTCACTATCGCATTTTTCACTCTTCACAACCGACCACATCATCACAATGGAGCGCTTCAGGAACATGCTCCAGTCACAGGGCCTCGGTGGCCTGGGCAGCCAACCCGGAACGGTAAGAGCATCCCACCTCGACGAGCTGCCTTAGCAGCTCCGGGGTTGTCAACGCCCTGGCAAACCTATACTGACGCGGCACTCCAGGACAACACACAGCTTATCGACAACTCCGAGACTGTCTACATCTCCTCCCTTGCCCTCCTCAAGATGCTGCGACACGGCCGTGCTGGTGTTCCTATGGAAGTCATGGGTCTGATGCTGGGAGAGTTCGTCGACGACTTCACGGTACGCGTGGTGGATGTTTTCGCCATGCCCCAAAGTGGTACTGGTGTTAGTGTAGAGGCCGTCGACCCTGTCTTCCAGATGAAGATGATGGATATGTTGAGACAAACCGGAAGGTGAGTTCGGACCCCGCCATCCCTACCTGAGCCATATCGCAGTCGCAGACACTGACAAATATTTTGCAAACAGACCCGAGGCCGTCGTTGGATGGTATCATTCCCATCCTGGTTTTGGATGCTGGCTTTCATCCGTCGATATCAACACCCAGCAGTCTTTCGAGCAGCTGACCCCGCGTGCTGTCGCCGTCGTCGTCGACCCCATTCAGTCCGTCAAGGGCAAGGTTGTCATTGATGCCTTCCGCCTGATCAACCCTCAGTCCCTTATGCTGGGTCAAGAGCCCCGGCAAAGCACGAGTAACTTGGGCCACCTCAACAAACCTTCGATCCAGGCCCTCATTCACGGTCTGAACAGACACTACTACTCCATCGGCATCAACTACCGAAAGACGGCGCTCGAGGAGAACATGCTCATGAACCTGCACAAACATGTTTGGACCGAGGCGTTGGAGATGAACGACTTCAGACACGAGGGCGACTGCAACAAGGAGCGCTTGGAGCGCCTCGTCAGCCTTGCAGAAGGCTACGAGAAGCGTGTCAAGGAAGAAACCGAACTGACGAAGGATCAGCTCAAGACCCGCTATGTCGGCAAGCTCGATCCCAAGAAGCATTTGGAGGACGTTGGTCAACAGCTGATTGAGGACAACATTGTGTCCGTCTCGAGACAGATGATCGACAAGGAAGCGACGATGCCTAAGAAGGACGGACCGGCAGGGGGTAAGGATCAATCAAACGGTGACTCCATGGATGTGGAAGAGGAGTTGTGAGGAGGTTAAGGGCCATGATTCAGGGACGGTCTAAGGCGGGATACGAGAACTTTGCCAGCACTGTACGATTAGGCGTTTAGGTGGACGGGAACGCAACATCTAGAGGACCCGCCAGGCATAAGACGACTATGAACTCAACGTGGGCCTATGACATGAATGAAGCTTTGGCCGTACGACTTTCCTAGTGTCGACTCCTCCCCAGGCCCTGCATCAGGTGTCACTGGAAATGTGTCTTTCCAAGTTACACCAGGCAACGGGGAACGCCGCCTTTGTTGCCTCTTGATCCATGGAGCTTCAAGCACTGCCGCGTGCTCAAAAGCGAAGGCAATGCTATGTTGCATTGTTCTTATACAGTCCCAGAACATCCAAGAAACACAGACCTAAGTCTCAATCCCATTGTCGCCCATCAATCACTAAGTTATTCGCTGCGTTTTGACACTTCGAGGCCATTCCCGTGCATCTACATAAAAGCTCGGCTTCATCTCGTCCTAAGCTCTAGCTGGCGGCAAACGAAGAAGGCGAGTTATCAAGTCTACCCGCTTCCCAATTTCATGCCAACATCATCTCCTTGCCTCGCCGTATTGTGGCCTCACGGCATGAATTCTTGTCAAAGTGACGAGAGCTCTAGTTTGAGGTCTGCTTTCCGATTCCCTGTGTCGATCCGCCTCCGCTTCTCGAGAAACCGCACACGGCGGACAGCTTCTACGATAGGTGTTTTCGATTTCCCGCTTCAAAGCCCACCAACTTCCATAGACAAGGCATCCTGCCGGCGCAGTAGTCGATTCCACGTCATCGAAGCTTTGAAACGTCCATTCAGCCGCTGCCGCGATCCCGTCAGGACCATGGCCTCTTCTCCCTCGCAAACGTCAAACCAAAGTGGCAGTCAGCCATGGCGCTATAACACACCAGGTGCATCGTGTCCCTACAGAGCCAACGCAGACCCCCAATCTCCGGCAGAATCGTACCTACAGGCCCCCAGCCCATCCATCCCCAGACCCGGCATAAGCCCAGCATCGACCCATCAAGTCCTCCACCGCCTCGGGAGCACCTTCTCACACGTCCAGTACGCTGTTTGCGGCGACGCGGCGCTGATAGCATACGGCCATGACTCCCGCTCTGCGTCCCACGTTACAGTCATCTGCCCGGCCTACGCTCAAGAGGTCATGAAGGCGTGGGCGGCTGCTGCCAGCGGAATGCTCAATTACCCGGGTGAACCGGACACGCTCGGCGTCTCCGACGAAGAGGGACAGGTGTGGCCGGTGAAGATGAGGACCATGGCGTTTGAGCGTAGCTTCGAGACGCTGCCAACTGTGAGTCTCCGCTTTGGGGATGACTCCTCTCCCACAACGATTTTGACGATGCCGGCTCTCGTGAACGAGATTGCTCTTTCGTATGTTGTTGACAGGCATATAGAGGAAGAGGGGTTCCTGGATGACCTTGCAGTAGACCTGATTTGGCTCCTGCAAAATATTATCGACGACGGCAGTCCAGCCCAGGCTCTCAACGCACAGAATGCGCTCGCTATTAGCAACCCTATTTTCTGGTATGATTTTACAGGCGTGTATCCCGAACTAGCTGGACTATTCTACGATGCTGGATATCGGCCTGAAGGGTCCCAGGGAGACGTTAGCCAGGTGAGTGATGTCGTACCGGCTGATCTCAAAGATCTACCCCTGCGAGAGATCATTGCGCAAGGCAGAAGACGCTCCAGCGGCAGGTCCGATGCCAAGCTGCGACGCCAAGTGCTGGAGGGGCCGAACTTGACCAGAGCGGAGCTCAGAAAGGTGATACGAGATCATCCATCGTCCGGGCGCAGGTCGTCGGGTCGTGGAACCACGGACAACCAATCATGGACCCCTCGTTTCTACAGTTGTAAGCCTTTGAAAGTCCGCCAGAGCCAAGAAGTACCCTCTTCGATGGTGCCTTTTGGCGACAAAGTCTCAAATTTCTTGTTCGGACGTGCGGACGAGTCAAGGACAGGAGCTTCAAGGAAGTGACTGCAATTGCTATAGCGGAAACAACGATCTTGGAATAAGAACCCCGTCCCTCCCCACCCTGTTCTCAGTTCTGTAGCCACTTTTTACCCACTTCACCCTGGCGTAACTCCTTCAGTCTTTTCTATTTGTTACAGTTAGCTGTGTTCTCTTTGAATTAGATACCCCTAAGGTAGTGTTGTTATTTGCCAATTGAGACACGGTTTTCTGGTTGTCAAAGAATGCTTTCAAACGCAAATCGATTCTTGCGCCTCCTTGCTTCTGCAGAGGCGGTCTCTATGCCCCAAGAGCTTTTACAAAGAAAAAGCCCAGATATTCTGGTCTAAAGTCCCATGGTTCCATGTCCCGTCTAACGTGAACGCCATTATCCCTTGGCTGTGTAGACCAATCCGGTCGCTTTGGAAAATCATACTCGCTTGTAAAAAACAAAAGAAATTTGTGTCCCTATCCCAATTCGCCCCGCTGGATATGTTGAATCGCTCAGAAAGTCCTCTTCAATTCAAAAGTCCACCTCTCCTCCAACTCATTGCCTCTGCTGGTACTGGTACTGGTTGTGGTACTGATTGTGGTATTGCTGGCTCTGCTGGTATTGCTGAGGGTGCTGCTGGTACTGTTGCTGATACTGCTGCTGGTACTGCTGAGCATAGTGCTGGCCGTAGGGAGGCGCATCGTACTGGTTGCTCTGCTGCTGGCTGTTTTTGAAGTGTACAGGGGCGACGGCGGGACGAGGAGCAGGGGAAGAAGTCTGGGGTTTGCTCTGCTGCTGGATCTCGATGCGCTCAGCGGACTGGCCGCCCTCGCTATCGCTGCTGCTGCCGAGGGCGCTCTGCTTCATGGAGCCGCGGCGGACGCCGTTGGCCTTGAAGCAGCGGAAGTCGAGCCAGGCGATGATGGTGGCGTAGCCGGCCACGATGCTGAGAAGGATGCCCATGACGACGACGATCCAGCCGATGGTGCAGCTGACGCCCAGGCAGGCTGCTTGTGTGTTGCCCTGGATGCCCATGTAGGCGACCGCGGCCCAGAATATAACTTCCATGCCGTTGAGGATCAGGTTGGCTTTCAGGCTGCCCCATCGCTTGAAGGAGGAGACGTGCTCGGTGAGGACTTGGTATGCGATGATGATGAGGGACTTTGCGGCCTGGGGTTGGAGAATGTTTTGTTAGTCGATTGCTTGGTTTGTGGGGTAAAACGAAGCTTAAGACTTACCATGCCGAGAGCCATAGTGCCGGATCTACCCCTGGGGCGGTTGGGGAGGAAGATGCGTGCCACTGAGAGACTAAGAGCCGCGATGACCAGTGCAAGCTGGACCATGTGGATGGGGAACTTGAGCTTGGAGTCGAAGAGGCCCATTATGAATGTCGGGGAGGATGACTGGAGTGAATGTTGGTTTATCGAGTCGTTGATGAGGAATATTCGTCAAAATCGAGATCGAGAGACTCTTTGTGTGGTGATGATTGTGTTTGTTGTATTGTATTGAAAAAGAGTCGGCAACAACATCCGGATTAGTGTCCATCTATATACAAACATCTCGCATTCTGTATCATCTCGCATTTACACGTATTGCCCGTATCCTGAAAGAAATTTTGGTACTCATTCCCATAGTGTCGGGCCTATCTCTACACAGCCGCACGCTGCGTATTGTGTGAGAATGCCTTCGGTCTCGGTTTATGGGTGCGATGCGGACACTTTTTTTCTTCGCTGTGCAGTCAGACACTGCAAATTACTTACTTACTCTCTACCTTACTATTGTTGCTAGGGAACTTGGAATGGGGGAAGAGATAAAAGTAGCACAGCCCCTGGCCCCCAGGCGAACGGCACTTCGGTCTCGGTTTCCCACTTCTTCTCTGACAAAGCCACGAAGAAACTGGCACTAGAGAATCTGAGCACCAACAACCTTAAGGCCTAAGCATACGCGTATCCACCCAATAAAGTTACCCATGTCTCTGCTGCTTTGAGCCCTTGAGCCTTCGCCTCTTTTCTTCTCCTCCATGCTTCTGTAGTCCCCATAGAAGCCTCAAACCAGTAGGCTGGGGCGGTTCGCGCCAAGGAGGCTTGACACTTGTCATCGCAATTCCCCGAGACTCCATAAACAGGGCTCTTAGTGCCCAGCGCCGCCGCCGCCTCTCCCCTTTCCATGCTATAGAGTCTGGACGAGGTTCTAGTTCCCGGGTGTGGGAAACGGATGACGGGGGATGACGGGCCTTCAGGCTTCGAGACGGGTTCGGGAATCTGCCTCTGGCGCCATTGAAAAAAATGCGCCTTACCATGATGTGGAGACGGGAAAGCGAGGTGCAGGGACGCTAGCGAAATGCTTATTACGTTCTGAGGCTGGACGACTTCGGTTTCTCTAGTCTCGGCCACGTTTTTCTCGAGTTTGAGATTTCTTTCATCTTGATAATCAGGCTCTCTGCTGTTTATACCTGATACAGTTTCGCAGCGTCGTAATGAGTCGTGTCGGATCTGCAAAGCGTTATGATTATCTAATCTTTGATGGATGTCCTTCATCACCCCTTAACAACTAACTCTTAGCTAATCCAACACGGGACAACTTGTAACGTAAGACATTTGTTGTCTTTGCCTCTTTGTTGGTCAATATTTTGCAAATGCCTGCATAGACGTGTTGATAACGGGCAAACCCACATAAACGATGCCTATCGCGGACTTTCCAGTCACCACAACACCTAGTCCCAGGATGGGTAACGTCGGATTCTCTGCTACTTCTTCTCGACTTTCGCTAATCGAGGTGATTACAATAGTACTTGTAGGAAATCTGGCGCAGAGTTTTCTAACTACAAAGATGTTGCGCATTGATTTTGGCAGTTGCTGGAGAGCCGACTTCGACCCGGACGGAGCCTCGACGACCGCCGTACGAACTACGAAGACCCGTAATAAACCATCACGACGTAGAGTGTTAGAGACTCGAAGTATCATGGGTTCCCTATCTGACGCTTTTCTCGACCGCTGTATCTGTGTAATCTCGAGAGGGCTCGGCCAGGACATCGCAGAGTGATTCGCGTCGCAGAAGGTCTCTGGAGGGAAAGGATGGCTGGGGAATCTCATTAGCTGTCGGTAGGCTCCGCTCAGCTTCTCGTCCGGCTTCGAACTTCATCCAGTCGGTACTGTAAAGTTATTGTCGTACGGATAATTCCCCAGTGCCGCAAGGCGCATCGGACGTCCGCTGTCGTGGAGGACGCTGCAAGGCTTAGTCGAGAGTACTTGCGCGACGGAAGCATAAGGCAGGCAGTCGATGAGTACATTATGGACAGAGTTTGATGCGTGGGCTTCGAAACCCGCCGGACTTTCCCTACGCATTGCCCATGACCTGGCCAGATTTCTGAGATTCCTTGCAAAGATGTCGATCTGGAGTATGTGTAAACTTGAGTTCCATTTGTGCCGACCGCAGAGAATGCACACATAAAGAGCTGATCTCTATGTTGAGGGATCCTTTGTACTAAGTAACATGATACGCCAGTCACTGACATCTGGCTTGATTCAGAAAACCTGTCTCGTTGCCGCTCTTCAAAAATACTTCGACCATTTGTTTCAACATGGTTTTCCGGGTTCCCGAGCATGAGCTTATCACGCTTAGTACGTGTATCCAGCGAGACAGAACTGCCATGGCTTGCCTCCGTTCTGTTTGTGTTGAAGGTATTTGAGTAGTATGTTCAAGTATTCTGCTCCCTCCTCCATTTTGGTCAAGACGTCCTTTATCGCTGGACTTAGCGGCATGTCGTCGTTCTTTTGGCGTACGACATCGACCTTAATGACCTTTGAGAGTTGCTCAGTATCGAGGTCGAGCAGGAGGCGCTTTCGGAAGAAGACTGCAAAATCTTCCACCAGAGTCTCGGTGATGCGGCGCGCCATTTTGGTTTGCCAAGGCGCGTTGTCTACATCGCGTCGCCGGAGCGTCAGAGGCGGGAGCTGCCAGAATTTGTATCCGCAGGGAAGATGCAACGCTTCGAGAACGAGAGATTCAGATAGAAGATCGCCGACTCTCGCAGTCTCCTTTCGGTATGGGTCGCCGGAGGAGCCCTTATAATTGAGGGGGTTGAGTCGTACCTGTCCAAGTCGCCCATCGGATCCAACAATGATATGATGGGGAGTAGTTCATCAAAATCGTTACCCTCAATCGTAAGGCTTCTCAGGGTTGCTCGTTTTACAGGCCCAATCATCTCGAGCCATAAGATGAGTGTTGGCACGTCGTACAGTCCCAAGGCATAATGCTATTGTAGAGCTTGAACGACGTCTCGTGGCGAATCTTCTTGCAGGTTTGAAGAAGCCCGGCGATGGGATGCGTGTCTCGATTTTCTGATGCGCAGTTTTGATCGTGAAGAAGGGCAAGCTGTTTTTTTGTTGGTGCAGCCATCCTTATGAGAGATCCTGGTGATTGAGACAACATCGCAACAAACAAGAGCGAAGTCGTAGACCTTGGTCCGAAGCTCAGGGGGCAGTTCCCTGTATCGCAAAGTCAGTCGTTCGCGCTCGGTGTCCAAGCTCTTTGGCACACATACAAAAACGGAAAATGCTCAAAATAACGTGCCACACTCTGGGACTGCTAGATGACCGTTCATGTTAGCTTAAGGTAGTTAGTCAAAGACCACATGCTTCTTTCTCGTGGCTTTCCATTGTCATGCGAGAAGACCTTACCTTGTGGAGATTCTTTTCCCTCCGAAGCCTAGACTTCGTTTTGCGCGAAGTTTTGCAGCTCATGGGTGAAGATATTGCCTCGCAACTAAGGGGTTAGCAGATCTGCTTCAGATGGTCAGAGGTGTTTGGGCTTCCTATCCATCTTACCTAGCTCAAATAGGCTCCCCCTTCTGCAGAATGTTTCTTCCAGTCATCGACGTCTCTGTGTGTGTTTGCTGATAGGGGAAGCTCTTTTTCTACAAACGTCAGAAGAAAAGTTTGCTCAGTCTGATGCGCACCATTGCGAGCGTGTGGCGATGGTCACCCGCGCCCTCATCAACCAGCCGCATGGGACTACTACATACCTGCCCGACAAACTAAGTCACCAACAGCTGTAAACATTCACAAAGCTCGGCGTCACCCATAGGTAGCCTTCGAAAATTCCTTAAGACTCTACCAGCCTCAGGTGTAGAGATGCAGGGATGTTTCACGAGACCGGAACTTGCGACCTGTGCAAGCGAGGCAATTCACTCACGATGTTCCTCGCTACGTCAAAGGCACTGTTGATATAATGCCATTTTCCCCTGTCACTACAGAGTAGTGAGGGCAGATGATGGGTGGGCCCGGATGGATCGGTGAGCTGGGACATCTGTGGCAACGTTTGAAACCACCAAGGTCACTAATTGAGCTGCGAGAGGAAAGGAAAGAGAGTTTGAGACCACTTATAACTCCATGTCACATTTTGGAAAAAAATACATGTAACACAGAATCTCTATGTGAAACTACCTTACGGAAAGCTGTTTGTCGTGACGGCTTCAACCCTCTCTAGCTTCACCGAGTATCACGTAAGCCAAACAGATTGCTCACCGAGGTCAGCCCACCCAGAGGCTCGCTCTTCCGACCGTTCGCTAGAGCTACCAGTATCCCCATCTTTTAATTCTCATAAAGTACTGCTATCTGTTTCGATCCCAATGAGAACATCGCGACCAGACGATAACCCCTTTCGTTGGACACATTAGCTACGCCGCTGAAGCTTCTTTTGGCGACGTCTGAGATTCTTCTTCCGACTTCTCTCAAGTAGCAGCTCCATGTGCTCAGTAAATGATGCATGTGCCTCGTCCAACTCCTTCCTTTTCAAACTCGGCCAACCAAAACCGGCCTTGTTATTGCGCAAAAGATGTCAGGTATCGTAAGCGCGATCCCCAAGCACTAACAAGGAAGAAAGCCCTGAAGGACTTCGACTGCGGAAGGACGGACTGCACAGGAGGGGTCGAAAGAATACGAACATCCATTCAGCCATGTGACGAGATGCAGCGACCGGCGGACTTGACTGTCCATCTCTGTGAAGCTTGAGGCGCTTGTTAACGTCGATCATGCCTTCAAATCCAAGATGGTCCATCCGGATTCGCTTGAGGTTCGGAGAGTTTTCAAGCATTGCAGAGATCCTAGTCATGATCATCTTCTGTCGACCAGATATGAATGGGCGCTGAGGATAAGTGCTCGACATAAGCAAGGCAATGTCGCGTAGATGAGATCTGTTGTCCGACCCAATGTCGCGTAGCCAGACGAGAAGCGTCTCTTCATCCGGAACGTCGATGGTTCGAGAGTATACGATGCCACGTGCCTCAACCAATACCTTCTTGCAAGTTTGAAGGATTGATAGATCGACTTGTTTCGCGAATGGGAATTGCGTTAGATTCCCTCGTCGTGATTGAAAGGTTGATCGTTTCGTGGACACAAAGGTGTAGGCGAGTTCACCTGAGATATGAACCCGGCTCGTAGAGGCTAAGACCGCCTCATATATCATGTTTCGAATCTCTCGGAGCATATGCCTTTTCCATTTGAGGATTAGTTATTTTCGGAACCACGCGCAAAGAAGCCCGCGCTGAAAAACTCACAATAACAACGAGCGTTTCGGCTTATGACCGTCATCGTTCAGAATCTAGTATTGGTATCAGTCGAGCTCGGTGAACTTCAGATAATGGAAAAGAACTCAAGCATACCTCTTCCGGTAGGGTGATTGAAGAACCTTGGCTATCTCGTCGATGGAGTCCGCAGTTTGGGACGGAGGCGTGCGGGGACGAGGCCATACCCGCATAGGTATTTTGAGAAGATGCTCTGCAGGCCTGTTCACCGGGTTTTCCATTGAGAAGTCAGCTAAAGTTAAATATGAGATAACTATTCGTTGCTTACTTGTAAGGATTGATGCTTGCCAGTGCTGTGTCAGACTGAGGGTTATCGATGGCAGATTCTTTCCATGAGATACCGAGCAATGGCTTGATGCTCTGATATAGCCGACCGCTAGAAGCAGAACTTCGCAACTCTGCTGCCTTAACGGACAGTGGACTGTGAGACTCTAGAAAGTCCTGTTCGTTTCTAGGATTTTCTTTGTAGTGGCTTTGCCTTTCATCAGGAGCGTGAATTTAGGTCAATGGCAAGAAGGATTAAAGAGAAACGTTGGAGAGGGTCCTTTGATGATGCTCACGCCCAAGATAGAGCTTAAGCAGTGGATCAGTCTTAACTCCAGCTACGACTTACGTATGAAATCTTTGACAAATCTATTATTCGAGATGATGGAACATACGAATAGTATGGTTAATTTAGCTAGTCTCAATATGTGGCACCACCTCCCTTCACAGAGGCCGCTGTCTTTCTGGAGACTAAGCTAGTCAAATGTGCAACTGTGGCGATTGGATGCCTAGAATCAATCTCCTTCAAGACCGATGACCCAGACGAGATTCGAGATTCCTCCTGAGAAGCAGCCTTAAATGCTCTACAACCTCCTTTTCGGCCTCTCTTGCCTCTTTGGCATTGAGTTTGTGTGGAGTCAACGCGTGACGATTGCACCACCAGTTATTTCGGCTGACTTTTATGACGCGGCATAAGTCTTCAGGAGTGCGACCCCGGGATAACCCTTTGGAGTACACCGACCGGAAATCATGGTACAGTACCTCCGCGACTCGGCGGGCGATACCAATCCAGCCGGAAACAGGCCCAGGTCGCTTGAGAGTTGCTCTCGGAGCCGGAGCACCCATCATCTGGTTGTAAAAGAAATGTATCCCCAGTGCCTGGAGATTCTCGGCACCAGCCAACATCCTGGCGGCCCTGTGACAGACTTCCCGATACCGGTCCTGCTGGCCCCTGAAACTGCTTGAGGACGATACCGTCAACCTCATCTGAGGCTCGGTCCGAAGCGTAATAGTTCGCAAGCAGGCAATGTTGGTTCCCAAGCTTTTGAGCCAGACGGCGAGTGTCTCCATGCCTTTCACGTCGAAGTCGTTGGCGTAGAGCATCGCACGCGCTTCGGCATGGACTTGCTTGCAGGCTCCAAGGAATGCAACCGGCAAGTTTGCGTCTTCGTCCCCTGCATGAGAATGTCGCACGTTCTTGCGCTTCCAGAGGAACTTCGAACGGCCACAAGTGTAGCCGTAAACCGACTGACCGGTGATCCTGACGAAAGAACGGGTAAAAGCGAAGCTGTAAATCTGATTTCGTAGTTCTGGCGGAAGCCGGCTTTCGTTTACAATGAAGTCAATGTTATGCCCTCATCTCCATTTGTTCGAAGAAAACTCTGACTCACAGCAATGGCGACTCTTTTCCCCCTGGCTCCGCCGTTCTAACTCTCTATTGCCGCTATCAGTTGAAGTCTGGTACAATAGGTCGTTGACCAAATTGAACTCATTACCTTTGGGGATGGCTGTCGGGGAGAACCGGGAGGGATTTCAGAGTGTTCTCGCTTGTTTGACTGACTCTGGGAGTTATCAGATGACTCTTCGGCTTCCTTTGATTCTATGGGAATATCAGGCATGCTAAGACATTATTAGTTCTCTGTCAGAGAGCGTTCAAAGACGAATGCATACTTAAGAGACATGACAACTTGTATCAAAGCGGAGCCTAATCCGGGGCAGATGATTGTCGTGTCTGGCTGCTGAAAGACCCGTGTTGACAATTTGAAACACAACTGTTGCAAGCCTGGTGACGATTGACTCAGACCGTGAGATGACTGGATGAGACATATAGAGAAAAGGTCCGAACGAGGACCAGTGTCTCAGATTCCTTTTATGATTCCATAAACTGATACTTGATTTCTCCAACTCGAGGCAACTGCGAGACATTTCTACCGCCTACTAGGCATGATAGATGCCTCCATTCAAATCTACGGTCTCCTGACTATGAGTGGCTCTAGCTCATTCTATGAGCTTTTCACTACCCCCTTTGACTAGCTTGCCCACAAATCAAAGCCTCAAAAGCCTCAATTACCCTTGTGGCGTAGAAGAGATGTTGATGAGAGTATTCAAAAGACTATGGAATTGAACAACGGCAACAAGAGTTTGGAATTGGGTCTTGGCACTTGAACTGATAGCTTCTGTGAAACAGAAGTTGAGCAATGGGTTCAATGACTGCAACATTGAAATCTAAGTCAAGCACGCCTTCTTGGAAGGATTAAAAAAAAACAGTGGGAACAAACTGTTACGGCCAGCTAGTCGTAGGGGTATGTTTGCAG
>JFFI01001160.1:108878-133070 GCA_001563125.1 Colletotrichum salicis | reverse complement strand
GTTAGGTTCTGCATTGAGAGCTCGCCCACCATCATCTTGGCTCCAGCTCCTCGAGTCCCCCCCCCTTTCCCCCTCACGCCCCCACCGTTTTTCGCAAAAGCTTCAATTGGAGTAGGGCCGCGAGAGGCTCGAACGGGGCCACGAGACGACGATTTCCCATGGAAATTGAGAACAGACGGCATGCATCGATAAGGAAATAAGGAAGGTTCTTTGGGGCTACCATATATAGGATGAAGCCCGCCCATCATCTGTGCCATCGCCAATACTGACGAGGTATGGCCAACAGCTCACGCGACCGCGCCGTGCAAAATAATCGAACGCCCGAACCCGTCGTCGTTGCGAGGCTTTCTAGACTTCGACTGGACCAGGATTTTCCGGGGTATCCCGCTATGAAACGCCGGGGTTCGAGCCTCGAGCCTGCGCTTTTTTTTCTCTGCCCTCTCTTCCCCGATTGTGGCGTGAGTTTGTTGTATGAGTATAGTTTTTCTGTTATTTTTGCTTTCTCTTCCTAAAGGTTCTATACTGGACCCCGAGGATCCCGAAGTCGATTCCGACGGGCGCGAACAGTGATCACGCCAGGCACAGATCGACGGTTGACGATAGAGTTCGAGGCAACGTTGACACCAGCATTGCTTGACTGAAGCTCTGTGGGTTTGTACTCGTACATTCCCGAATATTGCGCATTTTCTCGGCATGCCAATTATTGCCATATTTTCGGGAAGTCGACCCTATTCTTCTACCAAGTCCGTAGGTCGTTGTCATTGTTCTGAGCTCATTGGCGCAATGGGTGTAGATCCCGATGGGGGTGTTGCAAACTTGTAATGGGCTTAGCAATGCGCCTTTCGTGCCTGGAATAATGGGCACATATTTCGGTTCGCTGTGGCCCCCGTTGGCCCAGCAGTGCTAACCATAGCACCTTACTGCATCCGTACACCGTAGACACCGTAGGGGCCGTCGGGAATATCGTCCGCGGCCGAAAGACAAGCGGGGCCGGTAACGCATGCCCGCTGCCACAATGACGTACCGCTTACCGCTGACACGGGGGTCGCCAAAGACGGAGTTAGGTAGGTCCCTTGAGAATCTATAGGTTGTTACCCATAGTATGAGTGGCGAGTCAGACTGCAAGCTGCAGCCTGTCTGTAGTGTACTCCGTACTGCGAACAGCAACCACAACCGAGGGGCGCGCTGCCTCACATGGGCACAGTGTTGTCCCCGCCCCGGTGAGCTTTGCGAGGTCCATGGACTTTTCTGTATCTGTATCCGTACCCGCATCGTTAGCAAGGGTCTGAGGGGAGGGGAGGGATCAGACCGAAGAAGAGCAGAAGAGGGGGAAAGGGGACCAAAGCCCTTCACCCTCGTATGTTTGGAAGCATCCAACAGACAGGAAGAAAGACAGGCATCCTGTAGGTAATTTCTTGCCGACTGTGGCTTGTCTCATCACCTTCTCTGGCAACATGGACGTCTTCTCTTGCATCAGCACATCAGCATGGACCCGATATCCCATGGTCTGGCAGTTCGCTTGATGGTACCTCCGAAATTTGACTTTGTGGCTGCAGCTGGACCCCATGTTGAGAGGACGGTCCAGAACTTCAGGGACCAGAGGATCGTCTTGATAAACGCAGGGAAACCCCCAGGAGGAGAGGACATGTTCCCCAGAAGACCTCAGGCAACAAGGGACCAAGTGCACGACGAAACAGGCCTGGTAGTACGTACCGAAGATACATGCCCACCCATGTACCTTCAGGGTCAGCAATCCAACCCCCCGATAAAGAAAAAAAATTGCACCCAAAATGTCAGACAGCATTCCGTTGGCTGATTGAATGGGATTAGCACCTTTCCTAAGGGTCTATTATCGTTGATCTCATATCCTATAGGCCGTTGTATAGCTAAGCAAAAATTGCCGACCACTTGGAGGCTGCTTCGTATTGACATTGAGGCCCAGGAGTGTATGTTTGATAGCTTTATGGAAGGCCAAAGACTGGGCAACGGGCCAGAACTCCGAGCTCAGCAATTTTGTCGTTAAAGTGGACGGCGCTTGGGTTCGAGCCTTGAGGGAAAAAACGAAAAAGAAGAAAGAAACCGAGAGACAGGCCACTCGCAAGGGCCCACCTGCCATTGCCCCCGTCTTCGGGGAAGACGTAGGGATGAAAACTCAATGACGTGAGGGTGATGTTGGGTTATATAGGTCCCCAGCCGGACTGCGGGGAGGCACCCTTCTTCCCCGACCAACTGGGCCGGGTTGCAATGAAAAGGGATGGCGCTGTATTGCCAGCTGGTTGGACGGGTGGAGAAACAGGCGTACACTCGAAAAGCAGGCAGAAAACGGAGAGAAACGTGCATTTGCCGAATTGAAGCCGGGCCGGAGACTGAGAAGAGCACACTTTGTTAGAGAACCCGAACAACTGTGTTTTCAGGATAAATCGAAACAGAACGCGGCCTGAAGGTGACGGTCCGCGGAACTTGGACCATTGGCTGCGATCCTGTTGATATTGAAAAAGGATGAAGCATACTCAGCCATTAGAGCGACAGCGGAGAGAAAATCGACACACTCGTTGCGTAGTACAAACGTGGAAATAGTACCTGCAATCAGTCAATATTCAATGCGAGTTACACCGACACACCGCACAACCGTAACAAAAGGGGTTGCGCGTAAGCAACGAACCTGTTTCTTTCAGCGCCCGTGCTGTGCTTGGGTTGTAATTCGTACGAAGAACAGTATATGCTTAACCTGGAGGGAAATCAACTGTCAGGGTGCAGGCATGAGCGCGTCGGGTAGGCCTGATACGGTTTTCCTGTCAGTCAGTCTACATACCTAGTTGTCTGTCAGTCAGCAAAGGCGCGCACAGCAAGGCACGGATAGCTGGTTAGATACATAATTACATGGAGCTACCTTACCTTAGGTAATGAAGCTCCATGCCGTGGTGGGGAGAGGTGCCGCTTTCACAGTTTGCTGGTGGAGTGGAATAGGATTGTGGACTCGTCTAGGCCTTGCCAAGGGGCACCCGATGTATCCGCCCGGCACCACGGTGTGGTTGAAACCAGGGTAAGGTAGCTGCGCCAGGTGCGTTGGAAGGCTACGGTCTACCATGTCCCTGTGGTATTTCTGGCACGAGTGGAGCTGTCGCAACTGCGCGAAAGAGAGAGAGCGAGGGGCGGCAAGAGAGTTTTCGTCTTCGGGGATCAGATGTGCTGTGAAAGACCCACGTATTCGTACCTACGTCACTCTGGCGGTTGAAGGATAACTCTGGACCCGCCGAGAGTGATGGGTGTGGAGTATGGACCCTCAGAACTGCTCAGTAAACATAGTTCGATCTCCAGCAATCGGCGGTGATAATGGCGACGGTACGGAGTACTGGGTCGAGGAATGATGAGCCAATGCTTTGAGGTGGTATATATCAGCTGTTTCTTTTCGCGCCTCACATTCAATCGGTGTCGAAAGAACCGTTGCCCTGTGTACGCCTCGACGCTCCAGCTCTTGAGATGATTGTCTGCAGCAAATAAGCGCACATCCGTGTGTGTAGGTATTCGTAGAATGACGGGCCTGAGAATGTGTATTCGTATGCATTAAAAGCTGCAAATGCATAGGCATACGGTACCGGAGCAGGCACTCCGGAACGTGTGTGCCTGTCAATCGGGATCGGTGATCGGTGATCAGTTTTGATCAGGCGGAATATCCTGCGGCTGGTGCGACGTTATCTTCAGGGTCTGGATGGTGCATTAGTTGGGTTGGGCTCCGTCGAGACTAACAGCGAGGGTCCTTGGTTCGGTACCCTAGGGGTCGTGATCGTCGATCTAGCTGAGGATGGAGGTGGGGAAAGGAGTGCAAGAGTCGAGAGTCAGCCTAAGAGTGCGCGCGCACGCCGCACACCGTACGCCCAAAGGTAGCGGCCACAGACGTTCTCCAAGGAATTGGACGGGAAAGTAAAACGGGGCGCAGGTTTGCGCTGTCGGGTTGGACTTGCACCCCTAAAACGCAATGTGCGAAGTATCCGTCCACGCAGAAAGGGTTGCAGACTGCAATATCCGTATCCGTACTAGCGGAGGAGGTACCTCATGATTTTGCTTATATGACATCCAATGGCTTATCTAAGTGCGCAGCAGGAACGCCTTCGCAGGACGCGACGGAATCCAGTCCGAACGGTACCTTACCTTGATTACCGTAAAATATCATCATCCGCACCTGGTCCGATTGCAAGGCAGAGAAGCTATTGGTCACGAGGAAGGACCTTCGCAACAAAACTAGAACAACTATCATAGAACAGAAGCGCACAAAGGGACAGGAATGAAACCTTCTTCGGCTCTAACAAGACCTCTCACAGCAGAACATATACGGATACGTTCGCACGAAACTGGGCAATGGTAAATGGAGGAGAGGGAACGAGGGGACGCTTACGGCCAAATAAGCAGGGCAGCAAGGCGGCGCATGATTGACTTCACGGCAAACGGACTGGTGTGGGTTCCGTGTCTGATCTGGTTGAACGGCGCTGTCCGACGGAGCAGCTAGGACCCTGGAGATCGGAAAATACCAAATGATGCACCATGCCTACCTCAGCCATCGTCGATGAGGGACAAGTCACCACCACATGGGATTGTACATGTGTGGCACCCTAGTTCACTCTCCGGTGATTGCGCCACAGGGACGTGGAGTATTGGAGAAGTGACTGCGACGGGGTGGAGCGAGACACGAAGAAGGATGTGAGGAGAAGAGGGGAAGTGTTGACTGGATACTTACATATCCATATGTACAAAGTTCATACTATAGGTTTAAGGAGGGATCGGACGTGGAAAACGAATACACGATAGAGTACCTACCTTACGGATATTAGGATCAGAGCTAAAATGGGGGAAGGAACCTCCAGGGCAGGAACACTGGGGCACCATTCCGGATGTCGCAAAGCAGGGAAGAGGGGTGATGCAGGATGGCACCTACAGCCACCCCCTTCTTTTCCCCTTTGAGATACAAATACCTCCTGCTCACCCTATCTTACCAGGGATTTGAAGTACCTTTCCAGAGGATCCGAAGACGGGCGGTCGGGAGCATGGGGTTCCATTGATTAACAATGGCAGTTCAGAGTCGAGGGGTCCAGCAAGCAACACACCACACTAACTGGCAACCCGACATCAATCAGGTGCAAGGAACCTTGGTGGGGCCGCGCCAGCCCGCCAGCCCGCCCAGCCCGTTTTGAGCACAATGGGGCCCAGACGCTTTTTTAAACCCCGATTCACTGCCATTCTCGAGATCTCGAGGTTAAATGGTGAGAGCAGTCAGCCGTAGGACCCTTCAAACTCTGTGATGCCGCAAAGGAAAAGGACAAGAAAAAACTTGCTTTGCCCAACCCGCCGACTCGTTCCTTGGAATGGCGAAGCATTAACGCCGCCGCCTTTGGGGCCACACGTCCCCGAAACCCCATCTCCTCCCATGGCAATCGCGATCTGTTTGTTGTATGGCGATTGCCATGGCATTACACTTGCAGTTGCAGACTTTGCTGAACCGCCGAGACTGGCCAGTTCATCTTTCCAGGGTTCTCCTCGTCCCTCTCGTCCTTCCTCGCCCTGCGTCGTGTGCCTTCGCGTAGCCCCGATGCTCTGGAGCTTCCCCTCCGCGACCCCCCAACTTGTCTCTGTAGTTGTCTTGTCTCATTGTTGTCAATGCCCACGGGACGAGGCAAGCACACAAGTTCGACTAGGAGTACCTTTGTAGCTATGGTTCGAAGCTGCCTCACCGGTCTTGAGCTAAAAGCAACTCCGGGCGGCACGTATCTGGCAACCGTGCACCTACCCGTCTCGCCTTAGGTAAGCGGTCTTGTCTCCTTCGGTGTTGGCTTCCAGGTCTGCCTAACCTTACGGATACCTTAGTTTTGAACGGAAGGTGTGTATGGACCACGTACCATGAGTTCATGTACCGGTGGTGCCATTCAGGGCATTGCACCTTGCCTATGGCCACAGCACGGCAGGTAGGTACCTGGCTGTGAGTACCTTGCAACCTGGGCCTATCCGTACTGTAAGGGAAGCCGCCGTCCCCAGTCCCTGGAACGTGCACCACACCGCTTACGATGGTTTCGCCTGCTGACTGTCCAGCCATACAGATCTCGACCGGAGAAAACTCCGCTGCTATGCTAACCTGCCGCAAACACGACAGCCAAAGGTTGACTGACTGTCGGGCTTTTGGCATTACCAACAATTTGATTCTGATGAACCACCAAATATAAGGCATCACTCAAAGGCAGGCCGCTCACCTGCTGTATCAGGCTATCACCATACCTCGTTTAACCCAGCCGATGGCGATTATCGCAGCTATCGTTTCACCTCCCACCTGTTACATTGCGGCAGGGTCACTTACTCGCGGACTGACAGATGATCAAGGGCTTACAGATAACATGGGCCACTTTGTCTGCAGCGAGCCACTATCACGCAGTCACAAAAATGACCAGACCTGGGCCAGGGCCCGCGGGGACAGTGCCGTCACGTCACAGCAAAGAGGAGAAGAGTCGAGAAAGCAGTTCACGGAGCACTGTGTCGAGCGTCACTAAAACAAATATTGACCCTCTGTTGCGTCTTCTGACATCACGAACAATGATCAACAAGCACGGCTAAGCGAGCAGTTGGTGGCGATGGAAACGTGAGAGTCGAGGAGACTTCGCAACAAATTTCGGACATGGACGATTGCGAAAGCATGCATTTGTGAAAGAATGCCATGCCACTGGCCTCGGATTCAACGAGTCAAAAAAGAAGATCGACTCCCCTGCCATGCGGAGACAAACCTAGGCATACCAGTAGCTTTGCAAGGTTGAAAAGTCTCTGACTTGAGATCTTGATAGGTTATCTGGTGTGATGTGTCTTCTTTCCGCCACTCGGATGATCATGAAGACCGTCATCTATCCGTACCTCATGTGCCTGGCTATGCTTTCCAGACGGCGCAACGGTGCATGACGGGCGACGGGAGAATCTAAGGGGTGCCTCGAGTCCTCGACGCCATTAAGACGGTGCTGCCAAAAACGACCAGGTGGGCGGGAATCATTCACTACAAAAACGGTCAGGCGTCTCATATGATCCTGGTCCAGCACTAACTGATTCTCAGCGGTCGCCTAAACCTTGCTGGGCAAGCAATTGCAACAAGTTGCGCTGGGCTGCTAGTCCGTGGGGATAGAGCTGTACTCCGTACACTATCCGTGAGTGCGTGTGCCAATCATTGTCGACAGACGGGGATGCTTGAGGGTTCCGCTTACCTCCCAAAACTGCATAGCTTGATACCCCATCAGAAGCCGACCCCAACACTCCAGAAGGTTTGCCGACTGACGACTGCAGTCTTCCGGTATTATTTTTCAAGTTGTCACGAGCCATAGACAGAGATCTCGATCGTGGACGATTATTGCCCTTCTCGGCTTGGCAAGTGGGCAAGCATGAGCAAGCTAGAAGACCCTTCGACGCCACATCACAACCCGTTTCCCACTTGATCGGGAGGCTCATCCGGTCCATTGTCCCTCGCTGATAGGCTGCCCTTGACCCTCCGCTCTTTCTTTCCTTTCTTTTCCGGCTTCTTTTTTTTTGTTTTCCGGCTTCTTTTCTCCATAGAGTGTCCCGATTCTGGCACAACTCCCCTCCAAAATTGAATGGTCAGTCCCTGACTTACCGGAACCCTCGAACCACTTTTGTCAACTCTTGAGTCTTGTCGTCTCTTTACACATTGGTAGAGAGTTATGAGAGCTTGCTTTGTGCTGCACAAGATTTTAACATACGAAAAATCGTTGCTACTTGGAGCTTGCTTGTCTATCGGAAATGCACTCCCGGAACACAATTGAGCTCTTTAACTATACCATCAGTTGAGCCACACATCCGGGAGGTTGGACTCGGACTTATTGCTAACAACATGGGACCAGGCCGCTGGTCTACGAAACTCCAAGCTCTAGCTGACAACTAGCGTATTGCCCGGCGGGCTCGTATGTAAACTGGAGATTGCAAAGGGACTTCTGGAAGGACGCTCCGGCAGCGATTTGATGACGGTTCAATTATCCAAAGATGCGGCAGCCGTTACAGCGTCCTTGCCCACAGCCCCAGCGCAACAATTCGTCCAGTTTCCCCTTTGAGCACGCGAGCCTTAACATTTGGATTGGGTTCAGATTCAGCGATTCGTCCGGAGGTGAGGGAGGTACTTTGCGCTACGTGCCTCACCCAGATGACCGCCGTTGCTATGCACAACAGTGCCCATGGTAGGTGTTTCTGTCTCGCCGAATTAATCGCATAGACGACGGTTTTTAAAGCATTGATAAAATGGCTTTAGACTTCTATCCACGGTCAAGAAGTCGGGTTGCGGAAGGCTCGGGAAGCAACAGAGTTGACTTTGGGACACTTCAAAGCGCTTCTGTCGGCAACAGTACCACGGTCAAACTGTCTATGTTGAAACGAGACTCGACTTTTCTCTCGCAACCTGAGGACCAGCGTTGCGAAACAAAAATTCGCGTGTCGCGTGGAGTTGACGCCCGGTCAAGGGGGTTCAGCCTGGAGCTGGAAGTACACTTTTGCCCTGTCGCTCTTTTCGTACCTTCGGGGCGGAATGTACGCCCACAAGTACCGCAATGAGCTTGACATAGCTATGACGACATTGGAAGGAGGAAATTTTCCCTCCCCCAAAGGACGCACCGAGGGGGCCCTGCAGGGCGTACATGGGGCATTAGGGACTGCGTCGGACGGGGGGAGGGGGTGTGTGGTAGCCACCCCTTCTTTTCTGCCCTTGCTCGTACCTCACGCCAGCCAAGTTGGGAGGCATCTCACTTCTGAAGCCGCGCGAAGTCAGGTACCCTCTCCCCCCCAGGTAGGTTTTGGAGTATTGCCGTCCCAAGTTGTTGCTCTTCATTTACAGAGGCCTGTAGAAAACCCGCTATAGCTGGATATCCACCGATAACGAGGCCCGCATGACCGATCGTACGGGCAAATTCCCAAATGAAGCCCTAGAAGAGCAACGCGGACAACTCTTCTCCTCTGAATCCTTGGGCAGGTCCTCACGTCCCTAACCAGCCTACCCGCCTTGCTGGGTCGAACAGGAGTCTCTCCGTAACACGGATCCGCCGCGAGTGGGCAGTCTACTGTTTGTGGACAACCTGAACCATCCATCGAGGGCCTTGCTTCGGCGCCGCCCCGGGCCCAAGCCTTAGGGAGTAAGGGTACGGATACTTAAGCTCTAGTCGGGGCTTGGAAGATGAGGCATCGTCTAGCAGCCTCAACGGGCCACTGACGTCACACTCGCGGACCCTCGGTTCGTGCAGGGTCTCAAATTCCTCTCTTTTTTTCTTACTCTCCTCCTGGTCCGAGAGATACGGCCGAGTCAGGTGCGTCCACTTTTCTTTCGAGATCGCGATCTTCCTCAAATTCCTCTGGGACAAGGCCCCGTTTGGCTCTGAGGAATCGTGCGCTGTACGGATTCGGGAGCACACAACGACTCATGTTCACTCAGTGGTCAGCTGAGGTGACAGACATGTTGTCGCCAAAAGAGCAAACATTGGATATGGACCCTGAAAATAGTGTGAGAGCATATCTAAAAGTACGCCGAAAAAGGGTACATCATCTCCAACTCATTGTGAGAAGCTCCACCGGAGAGTAAATCGTCTTGACCACCTGGACAACTCACGCTGGTACCGTGGCCATGTGAACAAATATGTCAAGACGGCTCAGTCTGGACAGTGCAGCGTCGAAGGAAGAGCATAGGCGGAAAGCGAAGCACACGAGACTCCGATGATGGTGGTTCGTCGCGCCGGAACTTCAGCTCCTGGGAGTCTGATCAAGCTCAGCTCGCAAGTTGATCGATCGTTGTTTAAAAGACGATATAGGGTTTCTTGCCGGCTCAGACAGGTGGAGATGTTGCCAAAAGGAGGAAATGACTGAATGCAAGACCTGGACCCTTGTCACGAAGCGAGGCCCGAAAGCAAGGAAGTTGGCACGGTAGGGCAAATGGCATGCGCAATCCAGATGGAAATCGACAGCACAACGGGCCCAGATCAACCAGGGAAAGCCAGCAAGCCAGGCACAAGCGGCCACTCAGCAGGCATATGGCCGGCCCAGGAACCATCTTCTGTTGTCGGTCTGCGTCGCATGTGCGACTCGAGAGGTAGGAGGGGGGAGAGACCGATCGATTGTGATTGAATGGATATAAGAATGGGGAATAAGCGACCAGGGGTGTACGATACATAGCAAATGAGAGGAGGGGCCTTGAGTGCGAAAAATATGTGTAAAGGCGGAAAACTTGGCTGCGCATCACCCACTCAGACCATGTCACTCATTCGTAAACTATCGGTCACGGAAGCAGAAAACTCTTGGTCAACTCAGGAAGCCGAGAACTGTAAGGTAGTTCGATTCGAACGTCCATGATGGAACGTCCATGATGCCAAAATGGCATGTACCCCCAACAATGCTGTTATCACGACAGCTCCGACAAGGTACTGGAACTTGAGAGTTTAGATATCAGAATCGTGCGCGTAGGGTCCCTCTCTCTCCCTCTTCCGCGTCTGTTTTCGAGAGACAGAAATAAGCCCCGGAAGAGGCCCCAGAGTGTGGTGAGAGCGAAAAAAGCGTGAGAGAGGGGGAAGAGAGTCCACACCTCCCCCACCCCGGGGTGCGTAGCCGCCCGCCGCGAAGACTCGGGGAGCTACCCTGCAGAGAGAATTGGAGCTGGAACCGCTGAGCAAGGGGTGTTCATAACGCAGAGTTACCCACAGTGTCGTGAGAGTGAAGTGAGAGTGAGAGGTATCTGAAGGAAATGTGGTCCTGGATGAGGGGGCTTCTCACTTTGGGGGGGTTGCCAAGGGGGGGTGGTCTGAAGCCTGAAGGAGGTATCTGTCGCACACGGTGGCCACGACCGGACCTTCCACGCTGTGGCTCCGGCCTTTCCTTGCTCATGTACGTACTTTTACACTTATTCTCGACCCTTGCCCAAATTAGGTAGGCTGTCAGGTACGTACTGAAGGTACGCCACTGCGTGCTGTCGCTAAGGATAGGATACGTACCGACACCATGACTCCAGTCTCCAGGCACATTGATGCAAACCTTGGACAGCTCACCCAAGACCCTAAGGTACTGCTCAAGATACGGAGCACTACGTAAGGTACCTCACCTCAGTGTGAGTGAGGTGCGCACAAGGTCCGGTACCTCAACCCACGTACCTTTTGTGGCATCCCAGCCAGCGACCACAAGGTGCCAAAGGTGCGCAATTCTCTTTCCCATGCCCCATGCTCCCCCTGCCTATACCCAATTCTTTCCCCCTCTTCAAACACTCCCATACACTCCTCCACCCCATTCAGCTTTCTGCACACTCCTTCCCTTTCCCTCCATCCATGCCGACCGGCCCAGGTCCCCTCGTTGAGATACTTTGCTTCGGCCCACCCCCCTCTGCCCGCTGACCTCCCGAGCTTTCTACTTCCTCTCTACCACAGTACCTTGATCCGCCTCTCTCTCTCTCCTGGCTGGTATAATACTTCACTTGCGCCTCACCCTCCTGCGGCTTGTTTAGCTACACCACTACCTCTTACTCTTCCTTCACCAATTGTCCAGCCTCACATCGACTTTCCCGATCCCTTCCAAATACTACACCATATACGTCGACAATCTCCGGTACAACTACATCGTCAACAACCTCTTCACATAATCACTAGTGGGAAACAGTAGGACCTCGTCGCCAGACACAACAAGGACTTGATATATTACATCTTATCGACCAAACCAATCCACCAAGGAATCACTCCAACTCGACTCAAGCACAAGCTTCTCAACACGGATACATGTTCAATTCGTCCAAAATGCATGCCCGCGATGCTACCGGTCGTCAGGTCTCGCTCCTGAACGACGAGCCTACCGCCCAATCCACCCACCAAAGAATGGACTACCGCACAGTTAACCAGGTCATCTCACAACCCTTCCACCCGGCACCGCGAAGCAATTCTTCCTCGCCTCATACTCCGGAGCTCCTCCGCTCCGACTCTTACGACTCAAACGCGAGCAACGATCCTCTCTCGCCCATGACTCCTACCTCCTATGATCCATCCAGAGTTGGCGCATTCCCTGGTCAACCCATGTACGACGACTACGATATGCCCGTAAAGCGCCCTGCGTATGCGAACAACAGCCGCGCAGCTTCATATGAGGAGGACAGCTCAGCAACATCACCTTTGCCTGAACGCCCTGGCAAGAGATACCCTTGCCGCTACCGCGACAGCCACGGTTGCGAGAAGACCTTCACCACTTCAGGCCATGCTTCTCGTCACTCCAAGATCCACACTGCCGAGAAGGCCGTGCAATGCACTTTCCACGGCTGCCAAAAGAAGTTCACCAGAGCGGACAATATGAAGCAGCATCTTGAGACTCACTACAAGGACAAGTCTCGTTCCTCCACCTCCGCGAAGGCTTCACGCCCCTCAATGGGCGGCCTGTCAGCTTCCGGCCGCAGGTCCTCCTCATCATCCGTGAGGGCCGCCGCGGCCAGCAACCGCGCTTCCCACGACCAGCCCATGTGGGAGGGTGAGTCTCCTTACGGATACCCTCCTGGCCAAGCTCCTCTCCCATCTCCTGCTGCCAACGGTGCGTGGGATTTGCGCGGCCTGCACATGCCTCTTGTAAGCCGTCCCAGTGCCGCGAGAACACCCAGCAGTGGCCTGGACGCGTTGGCTATGGCTGTTGCTTGCCAAGAAGGCGCGTAGAGCTTTGTTGGGATCAGAACGATTGCATGTCTCTTCTCTCTCTCCCTCTTGGGCAGTTTCAACACTTATACCCGGCGGACTCTTGCAGCGTGTCCTACATAATACCCCATCATTCCCTATTTCTTTCTGCCGCTACTCAGTGGTCAATGATGCGGAGAACTTCTTAGGGGCGGCCCGACCGCGATGGGTTATGAACCTTTCACATCGGGTAGCCTCTCATCTCCCATGTTTCCTTCCTTTTTTGATTTTTATTTATTGGGGCAATAGAGGGTCGCAAAGCATACGAATGGCGTATCTGCACATACACGGAAAGGAAACAAGGCAACAAAAATGGCGGCGTTATATATCACGTTTTGATTTATTTTTACCGCGAAGGTCTTCAACCCGGGGGGCGGATTTATTCTCTACACGGCGTTGGTTTCTCCACGGTTTCGTACACATACCCGAATCCTCGATTCAATCAGTACCGAGGGGCAGACGCATCGCTGCGATTGTTTGTTTAAGATGAGGAAAAAGGCTATTCCTGGTAGGAATGGGATACATATACACGAGGTTTCCCAGACAGGCTCTCTTTTTGGAAGGAAGACAGGGATGACGGGTGCTGGAAATGTAGGAGAGTGAGCTTTCATGGACGGGGGCGCATGGGATTCTAGATACCAAAGCGTCCAAGGTGGTGGACAATCTTTTCTCATAGACCACTTACAAGAGTGGATGAGAAGTTGGGTGTCTGTCCCAATGTCTATATCGCTTCCATTGCCTGTCGTCTTGGTTCACAGCCAGCGGCAAGGCCAAAATACAAACACACGTTGAACAAACGAACTCAATTGCTTTCCTCTGTCTCACGCTTCCACTTCTTTCTCATGTGTAAGGTCGCCTATGTGGCTGGCAACATCAACCATCGAGATGTTAAATCAGAACACCATGAACAGAGTTCCCAAAGTGATATCGTGTCTCACCAAAAATGTCTGTGCCACGCAGCTGGTAAACGGAAAAAAATTAAATAGTAACCAAAAAACCACGATGCATTCCACCGAGAGCCTTAGGCTGTTTGAGCCCGCGGCATTGCAAGACAAGAAAGAATCCGCGCGGCCCAGCAAATTCCCCATGGTACCATGCTGCCCATGCTGATCGGTCTTGGTGATCCCGATCAGACGGTTGAAGACAAATTCCAGAGAAGTCTGTCTCCCGTGTCTCTCGTTTCCCCCATTCTTGTCTTTCGCTCTCTGTCCCAAGTCCGGCACAGGAGGGAGATAGTGTGGGAAGAGGATATCCGTACAGGGATGTGTGTATGAGAAGGGGTGGGAGGGGTGGTGGTTGGGGAGAAATTCTCCAGCATGTGCCATGCCATGCCATGCCGTGCCAATGCCATTGCCCATCCCGTCGGATCCAGCAAGCAGCAAATTGAAGATCTCGATCTAGTGTTTTCTTTCAGTATTTTCTTGTTTCTCGCGATTTTTGTTCCTTGAAACATGGACAGAACCAGAACCACCCCAGCAACTAACTCTACCTTGCCTCCTCGGCCCGAACACGGTGCCCAATGCCTACGGATAATGTCTCTTTCCATCTTCCTCCTTCTCTTCCTTCTTTTCTTTACCATACACCCCCCAGAGAAAGTCCCCATCCAAATCCTGCCTCACCCATTGGAATGGAACGAGGCATGTAAATGAGTAAACCCGGATCGGTCGAACCTGTTGCCTGGGACATTGTTTTCTTGGGCGTCTGTCAACGAAACGACGCAGACACCAAACCCGCTCGCCGCTGGAATGTAAGTTGGAACGTCCCACGCTCGTTGGTCGGTATACGCTAGATCGCAGCGCAAACGGTTTCCTTCCCACGAGGTCTGCGGGGGGCGTACAATAAGGCTAGGGCGTATGGGCACATGGGCGTGTTTTGGCTCTGGCTGTTCAAATGGTCTCGAGAGCGACTCAATTCGATGGATGTTTTCGTCCTTCTCTATTAAGTCTATATTGTAGCTTTTGGACCACCGCCTCCGGCATTGGTACCTCTATCCGTCTGTCTCAACCCAGGACTGTTGCGCCAACCCCATTACGCCAGTGGCTTTCATCATCGGAGCAGACCTGTGCAACATCGACAACTCATCGCGATCGTTGAGAAACCTACGGTTGCCCCTTGACACGAGCTGAAGACTACTGCTGCTTCCAGAGTTCCTCCTTCTCGGTGCAGAGTCTTGCCATCTCATACTGCTCATCTGTTTGGCAGACCAGCGTACGGCACTTGGCCCTGTTCTTACCAACTTCCTGTACCGTATCGACAATTTTCTTGCTGTTAAGGTCGTCGTCGATGGTGAAGCCAAGGCAGGTACACTGTTCTACGACGCGTTTCCGTAGCTTGTCGCTCTTCTCACCAATGCCACCGGCAAAGACCAATGCGTCCACATCGCCGTGGAGGGTGACAAAGTAGGAGCCGATGAAAGCGCATATTCTGTCAACGAAAATGTCGAACGCGAGTCTGTGCGTAGGCTCATCCGAAGAAGCAATGACGCCAAAGTTGGTCGTTCCTGTCAGGGCCTTCCATCCGCTTTGTTTGTTGAGAATCTCTTCAGCCTCGGTAAGATGCAACTTTGACGTTGAATTAGGGGAGAGCTTTCCGACGTCACTCGCGTAGTGGAAGACGAGACTGTGCGCATACAGGTTAGCCAGTTGCTAAACACGGGTAACGGGTGTTATCTGTGATTTACCTCGGATCTACATTCCCGCTTCTTGTGGCTCCGGGCAAGCCGGCAACGGGCGTCAGTCCCATGCTTGTATCCCAACTCTGGCCGTTTCGGATGGCGCAAGCGCTTGCACCACTTCCCAGATGAAGAGCGATAATGTTCAAGTCTTTGGTCTCTTTGCCGAGGAACTCGGCGACGGACCTAGTGATGAAGGAATAGCTGACGCCATGGAATCCGAACTTTCTGAGGTTGTTCTTTTTGGCAATTTCTTGGTTGATGGGGTATGTGCGGACGTGCTCGGGGATGGTGGAGTGGAACTGTGTGTCAAAGCATGCAACGTTGACAGCGTCGGGCAGCTGCTCCACGCACGAGTTTACGATATCAAGGGCCGGGCCGTTATGCAGCGGAGCAAGGTCGCTGAGCTCCTCTAGGTGGTGATATGTGTCCTGGGTGATGACTTGGGAGCACGGATAGTCGCCTCCATGCACGATGCGGTGACATGTCAAGGCAATATCGGCCTTTTGCTTGATCTCGGGCAGTTCTGCGTCATCAATCAGGGTCTTTAGAAGCACCTTGAAAGCATCATCTTGTGTAGACACTTTTTCCTCCAGATCCTCGTTCTTCTTGACTTCAACACCGCCGCGGGTGTAAGAGACTTGAGCCGGTGGAGCCGTCAGACCACTGATAGATGTCTCTGCAATCTGGTGGGGTGATTGCTTAGTCTCGGCCGAGTAGACCGAGATTTTGACAGAGCTCGACCCCGCATTGATAGCAAGGATAACATTCATCGTGAGTAGGGTCTGAATGTGAAGTGGTGGTCTGCTGTCAGGACGGAGAGTTTGTCTCGAATGCCTTCTTGGACCGAGAGATTCGGCACCTAGAAGTCGTAAGTCGATATGATATGCAACCCACGATTGGGTCTCTTGGTTCGACCGTTGAGATTGAACCGACTACTCGATGGTGGTGTCTTGTATCAAACGTTTAAGAATCAATGTGTTGAAATTACGACGCTGTTAGACGAAACAAGTCAAGATGTGGCAAGCTGAGATGGGCGAGAATGTAAGCTTTTAAGAACAGCATCATCAGCAGATGTCGGCGGTGGAATGGTCAAGAGCCGGAGTGGGTGGTGTTGCCCTGGGCACCATGATCTGAGGTTCCTCTCGCAGCGAATGTCCGCCTTGGCTGGGTGTGGTGACGTTCCATGGTGCAATTGGACCTCTGGGGGCGGGGGGTTGCTGGGAGCTACGGAACCCCGCGCCGTGCCTTGTCACCCCACCAGATAGTGCAGAAGTGGAGACTCTGTGGGGCCTGTCAAACCTGTCAACGCCCGGACCCGGAAACCCAAAGCGGCGGCTTCTAGCCATGCACATAACACACCACTTTTTGGAGTTGCCTGATGCCATACACCAAGCCAAGCTGCCAACTACGTGGAACCATAACCCACCATCGCGCACTCCGTTGTGATGTCGATGTTCCGCGAGCTGAACGTTCATCAGGATCCATTCCACCAAGATCTGTGCAGCGTTGCACCACGTAGGTGCCATCCGTTCCTTGAAGTTGCAGAACAATCCAGGTCGAACCCCGAGAGACGAGTCAGTTGATGGCAGCCAATTCCTCTTATCTGACCGATGTTTCGTGCCCTGAAATGGATGCTGGTTGAAGTTTGTCGTCATTCGGGGAGCTGTTCAAGCGGCCGCGTCAGACTCATACGAATCTGGGGGCTCCATCACTGGCTCCAAGCCTCTAGAGATATCAGGGGACGGCAATTCGGACATTTCCCCAGGAAGCATTTCCGGCGATGGCAGCTCAACGTGGTGGGCAGGAAACGGTATTCCGTGAAACTCACTGTCGGAGCTGTGCGCTACGACCCAGCTTTCTAAGAATCGAAGGTAATCTGTCACATGTAAGTCAAGCGTCCTTTCCACATTATGCGGCGAGGCAGCAAGGGTATGATGACTTGGTAACAAGACGCTCATGGTATGCCAATGAATGATGTGCCATACCTTCGCGCTTACTGAATTGGACGCCAATATAGCGAATGTTCAATGTGCCCGACGTTGCTCCCTCAGAAGTCGATGGGCCCCCTTGTGATCCAGAACGCACGCGAGGCCGCATTCGTTGTGCCAGGTTGAAGCGCGAGCGGGAACTGCTGTTATCTGGAGCGCTGCTGCGTCGACTTCCGCGAACTGTCAAGCGGACTTGGCGGTGTCGATCGTCGCGGTTACGCAGTTCACCCTCAAAATTGTGGATTTCGTATTCTCGATATTGACGGCCACTCGCACGATTCGCAAGAACGGTCAATGAATGGTAGGTCGAGTATCGGTCCCTCCAAAGCTTCAGCCTCTGTACCAGTCCCATGCCCCTGATATTCCCAAAGCCATCCGTTCTTCCGTGCAGGTCGGACCAGACGACATCAACATCATAGTAATCAACCAAGTCTTTCCGACGAATGTCTCCCTGAAAGCGTATGGAGCTCTCGACGGTGGTGAACTCGTACTTGACCTCGGTAAGATGGTCATGAACTACCACACCTTCGCCGGTAGTGTACCTGACTCTGTGTGGCTCGCGAAAGCTGACAAAAAGCTCGAGTTCGCAAGGATCCGTGTACGGACGATGACGGGCGTGTAGAGTATGAGGAAAGATATCGGCGGGTGCGTCGGACGGAACTAGACGATGGTCAGAATGAAGCCCCCAGCTCGGATGGTGAAAAAGGGGGATGAGGTACGGAAGTGCTCAAGAAGCTCGCTCTGGTAGCTGCACTGCCATAGTACGCGGCGCTGCTCGGAGCCAACAACCTCCCAAGGACCGAGATAGACGGTGCGCTCGTTGGGAGTGTTCTCAAAGAGGGTTCTGGAGATCAACGAGGGTCAGAAAGGGGTAAAGACTACTTTCATAACGTGTGTTTATAGCAGTTTGGAAAGAGGTGCTTCGAATGGAGTAGTGGAATAATGGTACATTGTTGCTTGGTAGCCAGGTGGACCAAGGTCCAGAGGATGTAGAGAGGCGTGCGGTGCTGATGCCTCGGAGGTGAGAGCCGATATGGTTGAGGCACCTGAAGTTGGTGTCCAGGTCGAGTCAATGGGGCTCGCGTATGGCTGGCCGTAGGAAGGGGGCCGACCGTGGGAGGAAGACGTAAAAGACGAGCCGGAGGAGGACGAGGCGGCCATGCTTGGATGGCTCAGGCCTACTTCCTGTCTCGGAACCTTGTCAACAAATCAGTAAAAACCTGCGGGGAGTTGAGCTGGCAATCATGGCATGGTGTTGGAGATTTGGGTATACGGCCGATTCGTCTGGTGGTTCGAAATCGTGTGGTCGTCGGTATGGTAGGCGCGCTTAGTTCTCGGGACGGATGCATTCAAACGACTGGACGATGCAACGGCAAGGAGGTGTACCGGTGCCTTTCAAACTGTTCGAGGTAGCGATGGTACTGGAGCTTTGCATGGGGCGGCAGGCGTTGCACCTGGCGTCAATGTTGGGAAAGGACGACAAGAAGGATGGATTTATCGCAGACGGAGGAAGAACGAAGGGCGCCGAGGCAAGTGACGGACGGCAGGGCGCAAGCTTGGTATTTCTGAAATGGTACCACGGATAGTGGCGCCTAAAGTAAGGTCAAGTCGGGTACCGTTAGAGAATCCAAACAGCCAAGCCGTCAGCAAAGGAGGCGCCAATGCCAGTGCCGGGGCCGGGGCCGGGGTTGTGACCTGGCACAAGACTAGCACAGCGCCGTGTTAGAGCGAGGCTTGATTTTGAAGGGGAGTTGACGGATGTAGTTGATATGGTTGAGGCAGACAAGACAAAGACGCGGCATCGGAAAGTCAAGCGAGGATGGGGGATGATTTGACGGACGGAGCGGGGTCGCCATATGTTGGTGGTGAAGGGCCGAGTGCGGAGTCAGATGGCAGAAGAGGGGTGTCTGTTGGCGGATGGACTTTAGTTGAAGAGCAGGCGGGCAGGGCGGAAGGATGATCGGAAGAGTGCTGCGAGGTAAGGTAAGGTAAGGTTAGTAGGAAATAATTGATGCAGCGGCTGGATAGTGGTGGGCAAATACCCCCAAGGCCCCGGGTGCGGACGTGGATCCGAAGAATTGGTCGGGTACCGCCGTACCGGGGACTAAATTTAACGGTCCGCCGGTAAACTGTCTCGATTACCTCAACCAATTGTGATGGTTCCATCCGTAATTCTCTCCTTTTCCTATCTGTCTAAGATACCTACTCACATTACCTTAAGGTAGGTAGTCAGTCTCAGGGCAACATACAGAATACCTCAGTCTAGCCTTTACGATGAAGCACACCCAAGGTAAGTAAGTGCTACGTTATACTACGGGAAGGAACCCTACCTTCGGTATCTGTACGGAGTGCCTAGATAGTACCTTGGTCCTCGATAAGTTACGGATACGGATACCACGAGATGGATTGAGTGGGGTTGAAACTACCAATTCCACCTCAGTTCGAAGTGCCCGCCGCCGTCAGGTTGGGTCAGCCAATGACAGCGCCAGAAGCGACAGCATGCTCGGGCGATTGGTACTGGGTCTTCCCGCCATGCCCTCAGTTCAGTGTCCACCTGCATGGCCCATGTCCCTACTGAACTATTCTGGTCCAGTCTGTTCCTGCTGCCACGATATTAGCTACCAGCAGCCTGCGCACCTGCTCTACATGATGGCTCCATTTACGGGCGTGACGGATCGAGCCTTTGCAGTCGATGGGCATATTGACAGGAGCCCGATATCTTAGTGTCTGTCAAGTCAAGTTTTGAGGTCACGATGCTCAGCAAGGCAATACCAGTGGTGCGTGCATGGGTAGGTAGCTCTAAGGTAGGATGCGACATTCTCCCTGTCTCATGTTAGCTTGAGGTAGCTTGCCTTGAACTCGAACCCTGAGCACAATTGACTATCGACGTCCCATTACCTTAACCCGAGGATATGGCAAGTCCTGGTTCGTCATTGCATTGGGCTCGGTTGAGAAATCAACTATTGACTATTGACAGCCTCTGGACCGAATACGGTCACATTCGTTGGTTGCTAGTAGGTGGGGGTCATTGTCAATGGAAGTTGCTTACCTTACCTTACCTTAATTGAGACCAGGGCATTTGACAAGATTTGCCGCAACCTTTCACTTTCCTCGCCCAAAACCAGAATCCAAGCCTGCGGTTTCCTACCTTAGGTCCCTTACTTGCTTAGTCTTTTCGGCGCTTGGCAGCCATCGGCCAGCCTGCTCTGCGGTTAGCGTCTTGTCCTGTCAACCTTACCTTACCTTTCTTGTTCAACGATCCTTACCCGGCTTCACTCTTTCTTCATTTCATCACCTTGGGACTGAGTTGATCCCGGGTATCCCTTCAGGCTCGCTTTCGTTGTATCCGCGTCCTCACTTATAACCTCTCCTCGACACAATTACTCTCTTCAAGCTCAACCAACTCAATGGCCCTTTGTTAACCACACGTACGGCCAAGATACCCTTGCTTGTAAATGGGTCCCGCTTACTGCGACCCATTCTTCCACCTCTCCAATCCGACTATCCGACCTCTCCTGCATCTAAGCATAACACGCGCTGCTGCGTGAGCGTGTCTCGCCTCATACTTTGATAGCGCAGCACTTCTCAATTCAAGGGTCTGCTGTGTATGTGGGTTACATCCCCTGCCTACAGCCCCGTATTACCAGTCTCACTCGAAGAAACCGCGTCTCCCAATCCTTATCCACCGATCGTAGATAGTGAATCAGTCTGAGAGAGTCGAGCGGCAGCCATGTCGGCTTTGCCCGATCCTCCCGATCCTCTGGTGAGAAGAAATCGGGGCTATTTAGGCAGTGATAGTTCCGCCTTGTCTGCCCGCGATATTCAGGTACGTCTACTTATCCCGACTTCGTCCCGTCTTCGGTTTGCTGTCCGGTGTCAACGCTCTCCTCTGTGCACCGCCATTACCCTTTGGCCTCATTTCGCACTTTGACAGCTGCTTCACCCCTTTCAACGCATCTTACATCAGACGTTATCTTATCAATCTTCCAGGACCGCAGTCAGTTGCGTTATGAGCTCGACCTCAACTCATGGAACTTGCGTATTTGGGGCGTGGCCGCATCGGGCTTTCTAACAGATTCGTGAGCCAGTCTTTCAATGCTCTCACTCTAAATGTAATATTCCATGGCCAGTAGACTGACTTCATTGCATAGCTACAACCTCTTTTCCACAAATGTTATCCTTGCCTCCATAGCGTTCGTATACTGGCCATCACACGGCGAAAGATGGCAAGGGTTGCTCATCAACTTCTTCACTCTTCTGGGTTCCGTCATTGGCCAACTGCTCTTTGGGTTTCTAGCCGATTTCTACGGACGCACACGTCTCTATGGCATTGAGCTCGTACTCGTCATTGTGTCGACAATTGGTGTTGCCACCAGCAGCTACGGCTTCGATGACATGAGCTTCTTGGCTCTGTTCATCTGGGTGAGTCACCGTCGCTAGTTCTACTCCTCTTATCCCCGCTTTGAGAGCTTTTTCAACTGACATCTGAGATCCTCGTAGTGGCGGTTCGTGATGGGTATCGGTTAGTGACCACGTTGAGAAATCATTTCGTTATCCACCAACTCAAAGGATCACGACTAACATAATAACAAATTTGAAGGCATTGGTGCCGAGTATCCCCTTAGCGCAGTCATAACCTCAGAATGGTCGAGCACGCAGTCCCGGGGAACTATGATCTCTTCTGTCAGTCAGCAAGTAACTTCTACATCTCAGGACCTCACTACTAACCAATAGTGATAGACATTCATGATGCAGCCCGTAGGCCAAGCTCTTGCCCAACTTGTCGGCCTCTGGGTTGTCGTCGGTCGTGATAAGAGCGAGGGCCTACAAGCCATGCAATGTGGCATCGATACAAAATACGATAGAGAATGCCGCCGCGCTGTGGATGGCATTTGGCGTATCGTCATCGGCTCTGGCGCCGTCCCCGCTCTTCTAGCTATCATTTTCCGATTCTTCTTGTTCGATTGCGGATTATACAGCCTCGAGGTCAGAAACAAGCCCGGTATAGCATTGAGGAACACGCAGAGAGTCTATGGCGCTCCTGCTGGCGCGACAGCGGGCTACCCCATGACCCCCCAAGATGGGATGCAAGCCACCAACTCACAACAACCTATGCCAATTCAATTCTCTAAGCAAGACCTTTACAAGTACTTTATCGAAGATGGCAATTGGCACTATCTGTTGGGTGAGTAGTTCACACAGTGTTCCATGGCTTGAGTTGTGAGGCCTTGGTTCAGGTCTTGTGACATAAAACTAGTGACCACTCATGCACGTATGTAAACTAACCATCATGTAGGAACCGCTGCAACATGGTTCTTCCTCGATGTCAGCTTCTACGGTCTCAGTCTGGATAACAGGGGGACTCTTTCAGATATGTGGGCGACCACGGGGCCGACGCCCATCGACGACCGGCTTCCGTGCTGGAACTCCAACTTTCCCGACGGGAACGCAACCGCAAGACTCTGGAGCCAGACTGGCCTTCCAGTCTGGCAGACGGACGCAACTCTACCCTGCAACACAATCTACGACGTGCTCCTGGAACAGGCTAAACAGTATTTGTTGACCGTATCCATCGCCTCGATCGCCGGCAGCGCCTGCTTCGTCTTCGCTGCCAACAGGATCCCGAGAAGGCTATGGCTCACAGTATCATTCTTTGTGCTTGCTATACTATTCGTCATTACGGGCTGTGTATACTACGGCGTCAACAGAACCCCCGGGGCGCCAGCGACAGTTGTATTTGTGGCACTATGCCACTTCATGTTTAACTTTGGTGGGTGTCTTTTCTCGTACGCCCACATTTCTCTAACAGCAGCTAACAATCATCACTTCCAGGGGCAAATACCCTAACCTTCATCATCCCAGCCGAAATCTTCCCAACCTGCTACCGCTGCACCTGCCACGGCATCTCCGCCGCCGCCGGAAAGCTGGGCAGCATCGTGGCCCTCCTCGTCGTGTACGGCATCAACTCGTCCTACACCGCCGTCAACCGGCAGGGGCTCATCTTTCTGCTCTTTGGCTCCTTTGTCGCCGTCGGCGCCGTCTTCTCCTGGGCCTACCTGCCCGACTCGCAGCGGTGGGTCACTGACGAGGACTCTGGGCGGCGCGTGCTGGAGCAGAAGACGCTCGAGGAGCTGGGGGAGGGGCGGGAGCGGGCGAGGCAGCTAGGCGAGGTGATTACAGTCAAGGAGAAGTGGCACGATTTGAAGAGGAGGAGGGCGTCGCCGTCGCCGTCGCAGGCGACGAATCCATGAAAGAAATGTTTTGAATGTATTTGGACAATGGCCACATCGTAGGATAAGGTGAAGAATTTGATTCGAGGGCACTGAGGGTCTTGACCCCCTATTTCTGGCCAACATAGATATATACTCATCGTGGTCCGTTTACTCGCTGTCCATCATTCTCCCCATAGCTATATTCACGCTGCTACGCTTCCCTCAAATATATAGACCTCTTCCCGCAGACGTCAAATACTCAGCTGGCCATCCGGATCAAGAGCCACCTGCAGAAACTCCACAGTCTCCGCATACACCGCCTTCCCGCTCGTCGTAGCCTGAACATGCGCGTTATTCTCCAGCGCATCGAGCCATTTAGCCCACCGTAACCCGGGCGCCGGCGCCGGCCACCCGCACAGCGGCTGCAGGACGCGCGAGAGGCGGACGGCAAAGGGCGCAAAGTGGACGTCGACGAGGGACATTGTGTTTCCGAGGAAAAAGGGCCCCTGCTCGTCGGCGGCGAGGACGAGGTCTTTGATTGCGTTTTGGAGGCGCTCGATGTACTGTGGTCGCAAGGTTGGGTCTGGGCTGCGGAGGAGGCGGTAGAATGCTGCGGCGAG